>JAHWFO010062673.1:2587522-2608068 GCA_023313115.1 Rhysida immarginata | reverse complement strand
ACACACACACACACACACACACACACACACACACACACACACACACATCCACACACACAAACAATTTATTTTGAGGGGAAAATTTTAAATTTACTCTAGTCCTAATACCGAAATTTTGTCCTAATCAGATTACAACGAATGTCTGCATTTGTCGTTCCATAAATGAAGTTCCGATTCAAAAAAATGCGTCAATGCAAAGTAAATATGTTTTCTTTACTTGATGAGCTTCTTGTCAAAATATCAGATCGGAACTCGCAAACATTCACTCTCATTTATCCCCAACGTATCTAGCCTAACATAAACTCATCCCCTACCTTGTTTTCAACAACAGATACAAACCTACGAAAAAAAACAAAACATTAATGATGAGACGTCATCGTCATCTCATTCCATTAAAAAAAAAAAGAAACTTTTTTAAAAATAATAAAATAAATAAACAACCTTTTTACTTAATGATAACCCAGCTTTCATAAATTCAAAAGCAACCCACTTTTTTTTTTATATGAAAAAGGAACCTTTAAAAAAAATTCAAAAGGATTACACTTCTTTGTCAGTTTTATGTTTAAGGAATTTTATGATGACAGGAGAAGAATATAAAAAAAACACCCGATGAAAGGTCTTAAAATATAGGTTTCCTAGCAATTCGTCAAGACAATTTATCTTCGGCTGTTGAAAACTGGACGATAGCGTTTCATTTCCGCCATTGTGCTGTTCAAACGGCGATGGCTGACTCATCGTCCGTCGTCGCCGTCATATCGCCAGCACCAACGTCACTCACAAAGCTATATCTCTCTATCTACGGCGAATTTATTACGGTGGTTGAATTACGCCGAGATATGCATATCGCCAAGCAAACAACGGCAAGATACAAAAGGTTATTCACGTGGGACGGAAATGATATTTTTTAATGGAAGATAATGGTGGCGCTTATTTTATGGTATGTAACAGGTATGGCTGCGAGTTTTCATTTATAAATGCGATGCAAATCAATTATTCTATTCAAATCGCGTATAAAATAATTAAGATGTAAATTATACATAATGACAAATTTGAACTGAGCAGAGATGTGTAATTTGCATAATTATTTGTTTCTGAAATTCCAGATGGGTCTTGAAACCTTGGACCTTTCACAAAGCTAATATTCAGCCAAAATTAATATTCATCCACCATTCCAATCAATGTAACCAACATTTCTCTAATACATGACTACAATATCATGATTATTATCAATATGTTGATGATTTGAATCGCACCTTCGGTAATCATCACTTATGAATCTTCCAAGCTAATCTTCGAAGTTTAAAATTTTTAGTGAGGGAAAAAAAAAAGATGCATATGAAACAGGAACCTTATTTATTTCGATGTTACTTCATTATACATGTATTTGCGCAACAACAAATACTGCTCTTATTGAGTGCAGCAGGTTCAAATAGAGAATAGAGGAAGAAGAGGAGGGGGTTTGCACCCTTGTACCTTTGTGCTGCACCTGGAGTGCCTCATAAAAAGGAGACTTTGTGGGGGAAATTAATGGTCGGTTACACGGCCGAGGTTATTTATTTCTCTAAAGTCGTTGCTTGTTTCTACAATGAACGAAGTTGTCTCAATTCGCGGACGCTTTCTAACGAGACGTAAATAGAATTCAGACCAGGGAGTGAAATAAAAGAAAGAAAAGAGAACAACATACGAAAAAAACGCTGAACAAAAAAAAACAAACACGCAGCTAAGAGAAAGGAACAAGATGGAGAGGGTGTTAAGGTGATGTCTTCGAGTGAAATGGTGGAATGAAATATGTCTTAGATTTCGTGTCCATGAAGATTGCAGGAGACTGGTTGCTATGGTATAGGCTAGAATAAAAGAGCTGCGAAGAACCCTTATATGAGATTCTGTAAGGTACAAAGCCTAGGTGAAAGAGAGAAAGGGAGTAATAAAGAGTGAAATATACCGGCGTAATTAGTGGCGTTTACCGCTGAGGTGGACAGTGTCGTGAATTTTATGAAACCAATAAACGCTCGATTAATGGAGGGGAAGGAATATAAACAAAAAAGAAAAAAGAAAAGGGGGAAAAAAAGTTGATCCCAACCATTTAAAGGGGAGAAAAAAAATCCCAAAAGAGTTGAAGGCGGTGGGTTTATTATGGCTGGCAGCTGGATGAGAAAACCAGGTAGAAAAATTGGTGACCGGTTGCCATTGGTTACGCTCGATCATCTGGCGTGGGTGAGTCATGCTAGGCGACTGACTGGTGGTGAACCTTCCCTCTCACCTGCAAACAAAAGATTTAAAGCCACGTCACCAGCCGATACCTGCAAAGTGGGATTTACCCGTTCATAGTGTACACTGAGAACCTTAAAACGAGATGTGTTGATCTTTAATAGAAAGTAAAATAAAAGTTGGGTAATAGTAATGTTTTTGCACAATTTCAGAAGATCTCATAAACCTAATTAATCATTCCCTTCGGTCTCTGCATTGATTTTTCTGCGTGTAATGAGGAAGATACATTTGAGGACGGCTCTTTTCTCATTGATTAGAACTTCATTAAATGGATCATAAAACCACGCCCTAAAATTCAATGAGAATATATTTTGACGCGTCATTAAGCATTGCAGGGGGCGGGAAGCTTTTATTCGTTACAACGTTACAATTGATTCGTTAGCAGCTGTTCGAGTGGTCATGATCGATTTTCATGATCAACCAATAAATAAATCGAATGTAGTCGACGCCTTTATAAAAAAGTAAAAGATTAAATTACGGCCCTCATTAACACACGCTGTGTGCGTTTTCACCCTTCTTTATATTTCACCTCATCGTAAGCCGGCGTAAATACTCACTTTCGCTAGATTCTTTACGACTCAGTCCCCTGAGGCTATTCTTCAGTCCGATTCCATAATTGCAGAGCTCGCTTCTTTTTAATTTTCTCTTTATGCGCTCTAGTTTTTCCCAACAGGATGACGTCACTCCAAAGACCACCTCCAAACAACAACAGCAATTACAAAAAATAAAAAAAAAACTTGTCCGAGCTCAGTTCACGTGACCTGTTTTCCTTGAACTCAGTGCCCCGTTTTGTCATTCAGAGCAAACAGAAGAGGTCTTTC
Source organism: Rhysida immarginata (assembly GCA_023313115.1). Classification (NCBI taxonomy): domain Eukaryota; kingdom Metazoa; phylum Arthropoda; class Chilopoda; order Scolopendromorpha; family Scolopendridae; genus Rhysida; species Rhysida immarginata. Next base: position 2,604,979 of record JAHWFO010062673.1, on the reverse strand, counting down.
AAGTCCACTTTAATCTCGGTTGCCTGGCAACTGCCTCCCAATGCCTCCCGTCCACGCAAGTTGCTCTCTTCAAGTGTCGATGTCTAATTGCCTTCGCTTATGCAAACAGAGGCGCTTCAACAATGGCCTTCTGTGGCTTCTTCTTATGGGACACAGTCGGTCGACGTCGAATCCATTCCTTTCAATGGAACAGGCAAAAGCTAGAAAACGTTTTGTGAAGTTTTGTAATGGAACTCTTTCATTTCATCCGAGGAGAAAAATTAAAAGTTTGATCAAATAAACTTATATTTTTTCAGAATAGTATTTTGCAATAGGGGTAATTGCATTGTAATAGAAGAAAAATATAAAATACGTTTATTTGAATCATTGAAAATGCAATCATTTTTAATGGTAATGTAAAGTCAATTAAAATCTCTGTTACTGGAATTCAATTCAACGGATTTCAAATTTATCAATAAAGTTCGCTGAATTCGATCTCTTTTACACAAAATAATGGATTTGTCCCTCTAGCTCGAGATCTCGAAATATCAAGATAAACTTCCTGGCGAGATTGATAATAATCTTAACATTGCTTATAATTTCCTCTCTTTGGTAAATGTTTATAGATTGCTTTTCTATATTTAGTAGTATTACAACTTATTGAAAGCGTTTTTATTATCTATCAAAGTAAAAATACGAATTTCGAGATTTGATAGATGCAAGTCTCTCCTCTTCCTCAACAGTCCGTTAATGCATGTACAAAAAATTAATACATAAAAATAAGGGATATTTTTATGACCATTTTGTTACTTTACGCATTATTTTTAAAAACCTCTCCATTCGTAATGTACAGACTTTTTATTAGCTAAAACGCATTTCATAATATTAGACTCTTTCTATAAAGCAACATTCGATTTACCCAGTTACAATCTGAAAAACCGTTAATCATTCATTTGAAGTATTTTGCGTGTTAAATATCTATGTACAATATGAATATTCAACACAGGAACAAAAGGCGAAATCCCATAATGCAAGCGAAATCCACCTAAGCAGCTATTAAGTATAATAAATCAAGCACGGCATTATTTAGACTGTCGCGTTTTACTAGGAAAAAAAATTGTGAAACTAAAAATAATAATATTAATAAGAAGAGGGTTTTAAAAACAGGGGGTCCGCATATGGTTTCCAGGCACGAACAGAAAGAAAGAAGCTTGGAAGGTTCGATTTTCAAAATGGAAGGTGAGAGGAAGAAGAAGAAGAAGAAGAAGAGGAAGGAAGAAGATGTCACGCTTGCGCCTGTTCTACTTCACTCTCCTAATAACAATGAAGAGGAGAAAATATTTCATGGCTTTAAATCTGCAAGGTCAGTGTCACGAGCCGGGGAAATTAGCACTCCTAAGTACCCGGATATATGAGAGGAAAAAAAAACTCTATTTTTTTATTCCATCTATTCCATGTTGAAGGGATTCTTGCTATTGTCTAGGGCAGGGATTCAAGGGATTCCCTCTGAAATTGCACCCTAAAAATAGGAAATTACAATGATGAGAAACGCATTTGTCTCAATGGATAACGGTTGACAGACAACATAAATGCGCTCCACCCACAATCTATCTATGTCGAAAGCTTTTGGGTCTTTTAATTAATGATAAAAAGTCTTCCCCCAGATAATGTACTCATGATGAATAAGGCCTGTCAAGTATACGATGGTGATCACTCTAGGATGACTGACCCCATATGAGATAGAACAAAGCTCCAAGGACTATCTTATTGTAGAAAATTCCATCAATGTGAGAAAGTGAAATCTCGATATAAAGTACTTACGAGTTAAAGTACGTACAAATTTTGATAAAATAAATTAAAAATATCTCTTAAGTTTTTGTATAATTTTATAATTTTATTTGGATTCCTGGTCCTTATTCAGAGACATAGAATGCAGGTGTTAGCAATAACGATAATAATAATAATATTAAACAACCGTCCCTTCTTCCGTTACTCCGTTATATTCAGTCTATGAATATGTCGCGAATGTTTTCTTTATACTTAGACTTAAGGTCCTCGTCTCTTTTTTTAGTTTTCTTTTTTTTTTGTTAGGGAGCGCTAGTTAAAGCTGATACTGCGGATTTCATTTTGTTGCAGTATATTTCTTCATTGCGAAATTCAGCATAAGGGCGTATCATCTAATGACGCAACTAGAAAGGATACTTTATAAATACCATATAATATTTAGGCACTCGAGCAGCCCTTTCAAATATGCTATTAACTACAATCATGAATAAACATATGATATTTAATAGGTATTTATTTATTTATTTCTATACAAATCAACTGTTTGATGCCTATTACATAACTTATCCCGAATTATCACCGTACAAAATTGCTTATTCGGCATTTCCAAAGCAGAAGAACGTAATCGGCTCAGTTATAGTTTCATAATTTTCTCCTAAAATATCCTTGGGGAAAAAAACGTTGGAGTTAAAAAAAAACAAAAAAAACTTGGGTTGACAGAGAGGCAGCGAGACAGGAGTCGATTCGGCGGAGGAGACGCGATCGATGCTTTTGGCGCCGCGATGATCGATTGGCGGTTGCGGGGAGAGGACGAGAGGTTAGAGGTGAGCATCTCCTGTAACTCTATCGGCCGAATAGAGGGCTAACGTGCAAGCAGGTAGGGGAACCTTCTCCTCTAATTGGCTGCTACCTCCTTCCCATGGCTAATGTTTTAATTGACAATTAATTTGAACGCACAAAATGAAGTTCCATTCTCAGCCTCAGTTGACGTCATTGCGGGAGTCGCCGGATTGAAACCTTTGCACTGCTGCCAGACAAAATAAATACATTTACACCCTCAGAGCAGACGGTTTATACAAAGTCGTTTAATATAGTGTTTCTAGCTTATAGCGGTTGTTACATTATTAAGCTACACTTTCGTCCCCCACAATCAGTAGAAACTACCTTAATAGAATGATTAAACTTCTTTCTTTAGCTGCACGCAAGGGTTATCATAAATAATTAATTGCGTATTCTTATATCTGAAAGTGTGCATGGCGTTTTTGGTTTTTGGATTTGAGTTCACGGTGCTCAATATCGGAACCAGACGGCTTGCTCTTCAACCAAGTCTCCCAAAACGGTTCCTCTTGACGCACTCTTAAGATTAAAGCGTTCGTGTTGATTAGAATTAAATGCATCTGACTCGGCACTATTCACCGATGATTCATGCCCTGATTCAGTTTCGTATTTATAGTCTCTCTGATCACTTTTCCGAGACTCTGATCTTGACCTCCTAGTCTGTTCTCAGAGGAAGTAAGGATGAATGACATCACACCACGCCTGCTTAATTCGGTTACAAAAAGTTAACTGAACCTCTCTGACGTGGGAGGTTTCTCGAAGAACCATCGCTCACGTTTTTACACTCTCTAACACTCCTCAGCTTTAAATTCAAGAAGACAAACCACTCTTTTGGTTTAGAATAAACCTGAGGAATTTTACGTGCTGATTTTATTTTCCATAAACTTTGCGTTGCCGTGAAGACGACGTTTGCTCAATTGTCATTATCAAGATATGGTCTGCATTTGAGAAAATATTCTTAATTTAATTTAGAAAGGAGGATACAATTTACCGTATATGTGTTGACATTTTTATTACACAATACTATATAAAAGATAACAGTGATCGTGTGTGGGGGGATAAAGAGAACCAGTAAGGTCAATGCACTTTGTAAAACTGGTTGTAAATTACAGTCTGCCGGCATATATCATAAGGACCATTTCAAATCCCGACTCCCGTGACTTTATTCATTATTCTTTGGAAGGTAGGTAAAGGAAGAGATATGGAAAAAAACAAAAAACAAAAACGAGGGCGATGAGTGGCGTGTCGTAACGATTACGCTTCCCTGTGAGTCATGCTTTCGACGAATCATTAGAATTTAAAAAAATAAATAAATAAACTAATGTGATGCCCAGCTGCAAATATCCAGATGGAGTCACGACGACGGAGTAGTGGAATAAGACGCACAAGGGAGCCACGAAGAAGGGGTGAATGGGGCGACTTGATGACAGGCCGAGGTCATGGCACACAGCGAATTGAATACTTTCCTCGAATATGAATGACAAAAAAAATCCTTGTATTATGACAGACGCTGAGTGGTTGTATATATAACGGAAAAGAAAATTGTTAGAAAAATGAAGTAAGATAAAAAATTAAGCGTAAAATGTAAAATGTGATTTACATATTTGTTGATAAGCTAAATGAATTAAGTATGAGAATCGAAAAATTTGTATGAATTAATGATAACTTTACAATACGTAATAAAGTGTTAAATTACAAAATATTAATGCGAACAGTCTCTTCCGTAATTAATTGAACATACGCATTTTATAATTATATATTATAACTTGGATATTTGTTTGAACTGAAAGCATATACCATAAAACGTATTCCAGGTATCAGGCTTTTTTAACGAATAGATGGTATTCCATCTCTAGCAAAAATTAAACACCTGATTGCTTAAATGTTTAATTATATAAAATCTACAATGTCTATATCATAAAAATTCAACTATTTGCTATTAAGCTCATGACTTATGAATACCCTATGCATTTAATGAATTAATGTTGCATCCAGAGGAACTCCCTTGGAGACCAATGATTTCGAAACACAACAAATGCCATTTCGTTTGTCTCCAAAAGCATACATTAGCTTTAATAAGGTTTGAACGGATGATCAGATTTCCTTCAAATTTAATACCGTTTTATCCCAGATATTCATGAACAGTCAGAATAAAAATGAGAGCATTCTCGCATTTATAGATCTTGACGTAATTTCAGCAAAGTTGCGCATTTTACGGTAAATCGAGATTGGTCATCGACAATGAATTTAATAGAGTCGAACGAATAATCAATTCATCATAAAATTTTAATCTTCACAGTTTTCGGATGATCAAAGCAATCTCTAAAATTTTTAGTTTCCATCAAAATATGAAGAATTTCTGTGGATTTTGGGATAAAAGGTTCTAATTGACCCAAAATATATTAACATAAAAATGATAGGTATCTGTAAATGTATTTTAATTTTAAAACTGTTTCAACAAAGCTATTTTCATATTAATTTTCTGATTAAAAAATAATAGTATCATTTAATAAAGGCATGGTTGTTTCTCTGATTTGAACGTGTAATTTTTTTATGTCTGCCATCATCAAGTTCATTAAGTAAATTGTGATGCTGTAAATCTTACACGAAGATTACAAAAAAAGAGACAAGGCGATCTTTTGTAATTTGGTTTTCGATTTCATCATTCACACATGTGCCCTTTATACAACTCGGATATATATCCATTTAAATTTAATTTATACAAACTAATAGTATAATTCCATTGTGACGACTGGTAATTACATTACTTCTAATGTAATTATGACTTCCTATATTTTAAAGTAGATTTAAACCTCAAGATTAACTCCGAGTTGATTTAGGAAGTCGTAATGGTATCTGCTTGTCTTGTTTTTAAGCTTACGTCTAGGCGTAAAAATATTGCAGGCTTAAATTTGTCCATCTTGTTCGTTTTGCGGATAAATGTCGCAAATGTCCCCGTTTGTTAACAATTTATTTATCGCAACCGGATTTTTGCAGCCGACGCGTCAGGAATTTAAAGCGAACCCCAAGGATGAAACTATTCGAGCAATCTCAAGTTTTCTGTGCTATTCAGGTTGAGAATCCCCGACCGCCGAGGGAAGCAAAGAGAGAGATTATTGCCATTGGAGACGGCAGAATTTAGGAAGAAAACCACGAAGTGAAAGGCCGACAAACAACGTATGACAAGGAAAGGTGGGGTAAGGGGGGGGGGGGGGGTGATGTCTCTTTGACATAAGTGAATAGTGAAGATGGTGGAAAGGAGGGAGAACCCCGAACCTTTCTTCCTTTTCACGCTTTTGCTTCCCTTTAAAAGCGCCATCAATCAGAGCGCATGCGTTGTACAACAAAAGAAACCTGAAGCTCACGTGGCGTAGCATTCACCTTCTAACTTCGACGCCGTTTTCACATGAACATTCCTTTAATAAACTTCCTACAGAAAAAAAAGAAATATTCTGTAACGTTCTTTAGATTCAAAAGTAAGGAAACTGATGCACAATCCCTTTAAAAATTTCTATTCAGAAACATTACAGATGCTTTTAAAGCAAGCGTTCGATACGCAAAGGAGCAGTGCATCTTTCTTCCCATTAATTGTGAAATATATAAAAATCAACACATCTCTAATAGTTTACTTTTTTAAAGTATTAAATAAGTTTATAGAATTTAAATACATGTACAAAATTCTATGAAAAATTCCTTTCATCTCCACTAGGGTAGAGTTTCATTATTGTGGTTCGTTGCTTTTAAGGCATTTTAGAAAAAAAAAGTCTTCCTTATTGGTGAGTCAATCATTTTGTAAGAGATTTTTTTTAATTTTCGTAATTTTCATATTTTTACTAGCCACAAACTGAAACTGTAAAAAATAACTTTCAATACAGTGAGTTTTTATATGTAATCTATGGTTATAGGTCCCTTCTTTAATAATTTCGAATAATTTCGTTTTATATTATTTATCTAAAAGGTGCCAGCCAGCCTAACCATTAAAATTCTATGAACTGCCTTGTTTTGTCATTCATGACTTCATTTGGTTTTTTTCCGATCAATTTAAGTGTTTCGCAATTTAGTCTAAAATAAACATTTTCTGTAATATTCAGATATTTGCGATAACAGTGTTAAGAAAATCGGCAGATGTAACATCAAGGAAAAAAAAGCGCTTTGCATATTAAAAGAAAGTTGTAAATACTGTGTCAAAATTCTATATTGGATTTCATTCAATAATTTTCACATCTGTCAGAATGACTTTAATTATAGAACTTAGTAACTCCTTTACAGTGCAAGAGAGGCTTATGATTTTCTCCTATGCTAGCTAGTGCGCATTCAGTGAATTCCGTTTTAACAAATTTCTACGCAATAAAACAAAATTACTGACAAATTTATTAACTCATCGAAGCATTAATAAAGTAGCAATTATTTCGGTCTTGATTTTTGAAATGAGAAAATGAGAATTCATATATGGGTCACACGTTTTAAAAAGCAGCTAGCTAAATTATATTTTAAAAATGATTGTCATTACAGATATTTGGATGACCATTGACCCAAATACAAATATAGAGATAGTAAAGGAAATCTTATTGAAAAACTTTCATAGAATTCATAGGTGAGCAAGTCTACGAATTTCATTCAAGATTGGAATCTCTCTACAGGGTTTTAAAATTGAATTTGTTGCGTGTTTTCATCCCTGGATTTCGTGTTCATTCGCGAGACCGAGGAAGCGCTGAAATGCATTTCCGAGTCGCCGCTTATCTTGTTGGCCATTTAAATAAGCCGATACTAATGAGAAAATAATTATTTTACCATTCACCATAAAGAAAAAGGAAACGATCTTTTGAAATGCTTTATCTCGACAGTTGAAATATTGTGAAGGAGGAGGAGGGGGAGGTCTATTTAGAAGAGAAAGGACAAAAAACAAAAGAACATATACTGGAGCCGGTGTGGACCCGTTCCAGTGTGCATGAGTCACTCGAAGCAAAAGTTACAACTATCGGAGCGTGAAAAGACGTGTGACACACCGAGGACAGATTAAGGGGGATGTCCCGTGACCAATGACTATCATCAACGCAAACGATCAACGACGACGGATCTCAGTGACACGGAAGATGATGGCGAGGATGGAAGAAGGCATGTGTCTTCAATCGGACAGGAAGAATCTTTTACAAACAAAATCTTAACAATAGCAGCAATATCATCCTTTATCGCCTGGGAGGGTAGACAGCATTTAGAAAGAAACGTATATTTAAATTACTCCAATCAAACGACATCACACATCTGTTTCTCCACATACAATACTACTTCATCCATTGTCATTCTTTTTTCTTCATGCACGTTTACCTTTTATTCAAACTTTTAAAATCATACAACCTCATATCTCTCTATTTCATCCGGTCACATTTTTCTTTGGCTCACTCTTTCACATTTCCTATCCACACAACCATTCACAATCATTTACTCAGTTGTTCATCGTCTATTCGTTCCAGATGCCCAAACCATCTCAAAGCACAGGCTGCATTTCTCTTTACTCCACACTTTCCTCTTACGTTATCATTCGGAACACGGTCCCATTAACTAACACCAGCCACGTTTCTTAAAAATTTCATCTCCATAGCATCCGAAGTTTCTTATGCCTCTCGTGCAACACCCATATTTCACTTCCATACGTTAACATTAACGGAAATACTCTGCTATTTACTGATAATTTATCCTCAGTGAAAAATCCTCATACCTTGCATATTTCCCCAGAGTTTCCACGACTTATAACCCAGCCCTTCTACTTCTCGAAGCCTCATTATCAAGACCACTTTCTCTTTCAAACACACCGATTCATTCACTTGCTCCAGAGAATCTCCATTCACTTCCATCCTGCAAATTGTTTGATCCACACCAGCTTTAGTCTTCTCAACGCTGATTCTCGTCTTTTACTTTTGGCACATATTCAACCTTTCTAAAAGCACGCGTCAATAACTTCACTCGTTATATTGTATTTAATAAGCGAACTAATCATATAGTCTTTAACGAGATACAATTATAATAATAGATAACAGTTGTTAAAAATTATAAATACGTAAATCTCTCGGGCTGTGGTTACTTACTGCATAAAGAAATAGTAGGCACGGGATTCACTTGATCACAAAAAGTTGACATCTATGGCAATAAATGTCAACTTTTTGTGGTCAGGTGTGTTTCCTGTTTCTTATACGTAACAGCATTTCAATTTTAATTTTCTATAAATTCCTTCTAACTAACAAGTCTAAACTCAAGGCTTGTTTGTGCACATGTGCAACAAAAATTGCGCAACTTTTTTCTTTAAAAATAGTGTATTATAAAGGTGGAATAGAATGGCTAATGAACAGCAAATTAACCCCTACTGTCTTTCGGGCTGAAATTTCATTGCACTGCGGAGTGGTTTTGCAACTTCTTTACAGGAAAATAGGGCTGCAGCGATTATATTCTACTCTTCTTAATTCTCTCTCCTTTTTTAAAAATAAAATTGGGCGATAAGAGTCGCTAGTGTGCATGGCAAAGGTTGCTATTGACAAAACAAATTCCTATAATCAAGAATACTCGAATTTCCAACGACGTTAAAATATCGTTACTGAATTCATGAAGTGTCTTTCTGTTGCTAATTTTTTTTTGACTTTAGATTTTGATAGAACGTCAAAAAGTTAGATTAGACACACATGTTCTATCTATTCGGGAACATGATTAATATTAACCGCTTTTTTCATTAACATCGTTCTGGCAATACAGAAGCACGCATTCTCAATCTGTTTGTATTATAATTTAGAGGACTTAAATTATTTTTATAAAAATTAATGAACATTGAATGCACATAAGCTCCTGAACTACACTGCTTTGCAATGAAGTTACCCCACCAACAAGGAGTTATCCGACCTTATCCATATTTAGTGGGGGGGGGGGGTCGTCTACCACCGACTAGTAAACGATTAGATGCATGCTCACGGGACATGACCATTTGGGTTAGATTAGGTTAGGTTAGGTTAGGTTCATCAGGCCTGGGCAGACGACCCCAAGATGACATTCGCCACCTGTATGATCACCTACACCTGCGGTTGGAACAATGCATCGCCGCTAAAGGTGGTGCCACAACCTGCTGATGTCCCTTTCCGTTGGGATACCCTGTACAAACGAGTGCACGTCTTGGCTTCATAACGTAATAAAGGTGTGTTCAGATGTATCCCTTGCTGTATACCTACTTTTGGCTCGTTCGGATAACTCCTTGTGGGTGGGGCAATTTCATTGCAAAATAGTGTAAGTTCTCTAATATGAAATGCAAGTTTATTTATTATATTACAATCCAAAGTATTCTACTTTTTCAATTAGGTGATAGCTTATCAGTTAATTAATTTTTTATCTAGTTAATTTTATATTTTTTAGAAAACAAGCAGACAAATGAAACTGATAACCTAAATGACTCGGTATTGACAATGTTTTTCTCAATGCCTTGAGATATCAGAGAATTATTTCCTCCTTCAAGGATTTATAAATAAAATAATAGATAACAATAATAATAATAAAAACAGAATTAATTAAAAGACCACACGGAAAAAAAAAATTCTTCTTCCTGTTGTTTGTCTTTCATTTATCGGCACGTGTAGGTTTTATCCCCTTCTCTTAGTCCCCTTTCCCCTTCGTTTTTCATCTTTTTTTAATAAGCGATTTTCCTTTCCTGCGTTCCTTCTTTTTTTTAATAAAGTAAGTTTGTTTTTTAAGTGCAATGAGTCCGCCCACTCTCAGGGGAATCACGTGATCCCCTTCCTGGCGCATAGGCGAAGCTCACAGCTGATTATTCACCTACCCACCTCTTTTACTCCCCCCCCCCCTCCCCCCCCCCCCCCTTTTTATTCTTGTTTTTTAAACCCCCCCCCACTCACTCAGGAATAAGGTAAAACTGACGAACAGATGGCGCTCAACGTGTCAGCTGCTTTTCAATCTTATTCTAGCGGAGAAACAAGGTGACTTCGACGAAAAACTAACACCAGATACATCCGTCTACATGGGTAGGGGTGGATGGGTGGCTTCGTGGGGTATGAGAGGATGTATAGGGAGGGGGTAGAAGAGGGAATACTTCCGCTATGCGCGTGATATGTTCGTCCTCGTCTCTCTTTCTCTCTGTAGGCAAGATGCCAGTCTATTCAATCTTAGTCGCGTTTTATTGTCAAAGATTCGCAAATTCTTTACAGCCAATGGAGTCGTATCTCGACATGGAAATTTTTTTTTTACTTTCTTTTGTCTTGTGATGTTTAAAGCACAGTTCCAGGGTCCGTCAAAAAAAGAACCAGGTATCAAAAAATGAAATTGATTTTTGTAGTGGAGTTTCTTGGATGAAATGTGAATATCCGATTTCGGCTCTTAAGTTATGTCATTCACCATTCGATCTATATACAAGATAAAATTAAATAGCGATTACAAACAACAGCAAACATAGAACCCAGAATAGACCGCAAAAGTATTAATTCCAACTGCTAACGTAACAGACACTAATGACAGTGTATGAGAGTTCCGTGTCACGTAAAGAAACGGCAGCATCGACCTCAGGAGCAAGCAGAGAACGCAGCCTCTTTAAAGATCAATAAAAAGTATTGCATTCTATTCTATTCCACTTTAAGAAAATTTAGCTGCACTGCCATTGTTGTTTCCGAAAGAAATCTTAAGTCATTTCTTAATTTTTGCATAAAAAGGACAAGAATAAATCTTAAGTCATGTTCGCTTCTATAACGCTGGCTGTGAATTCAACATTTTTGCTTCTTCAAACAATACAAAAACTTAAGTAATTAATATTGTTTCGATTATTTATTATAGAAGTGTCCTCACAGAATATTAATTTTGATATATAACTTATAGTATTATAGATAATAGAGTGATGGTTGTAAATTTAAATAATTAATTAAAATGAAAAATTCAGATTATAGTCTCAAGTTTCTTCAGGTCTCCTATTACAGACAAGAGCGAGAGAAGGTTAAGAAAAACATCTAATTCTCTGGAGAGAATACTCTTAATAACAAACAAGCAAACTTGATTAAAGTATATCAAGTGTACGCAGTCTTAGTTATTTTCTGCTTGGTTAGAGATTTCATTTCAGCTGAACTCCTTAATTTCTTAGGTAAACTTAATTCGATAATTCCATGTGGTTTTCAAAATTAATTCTTTTTTTACCATTGTTATCGAAATCTGTCTGATAATTTTTGCAAACAATAACTTTTACACAGTTTACCTAAGTATTTAAGGAGTTCAGTTGGAATCTCTAACCAAGCAGAAAGTAACTAAGATTGCATTCACTTGATATACTTTAATCAAGTTTGTTTATCTGTTATTAAAAGAATGATTTCTCAAGAGAATTGAATGTTTTTCTTAATCTTCTCTCGCTCGCAATATTTTCTTTCGGGAGATCCAATCTCGATTGCGCCTTCCAGTTTCACGTATCAGAAGAAAATCTATTTTTTAAGAAATTTCATTTCAAAGTCTTGCTCTAAACTCGACGTGTAGATCGTAATAGAGAAGTAAATTAAGAGAGATCGAAGATTTGAGAGGGTAATCATAGCATTTGCATGTCTTGATCGCCATTTTTCGAAGAGAAAAATAAAAAAAACTGAAGGGAGAACTGTCTCAATTTCCCCCGTCTGCTAATCAGTGTTTTACGCAGCTTATTTTGTCATTGTTCCTTTCTCCTCTCTTCTCCGTAATTGGAGCAATCCAAATGGTATGGGGAAGTTCAGAGTCACGCGACACAGATATTCCCGAGAGCAGACGACTCGCACGTTTTATAACGAATGATCCTGTCATTAACATGCAAACAACGATTGACCTTCGTCGGCTTCGTCTTCATTCCCCTGTATAACGAAGCTTTATTGTATTGAAAGGTTCGAATTTTATTCCACGCATTTTTTTTTTTTTTTTTGCATGTTCCTTTTCATTCACAAGGCAAGATCAACAAATTTAGCATAGACATTTGGCGTTAGATTCCAAAACATATCATAATGAAAAAGACTTACAAAAATAAAACTGAATTTCTATAAAATTGTTTTCTGAGGGTTTCATCTTTATTACATATCATTTTCAATTTCTATATTAATACCTCTTGGTTTGGTTAAAAAACACACAGTAGGATAATAAAAAAATCTTTACACAAGTTACTTTGACAAGTAGCATCACTAATTTGTGCTAATATACTCCTTCGAAGGTCATTCTATGTAAATAGATGACGTCATCCTGTGGAAACTACGAGGGGTTATCGAGTCCAGTTGGAAAGGCAGATGACTGTCACTTCCCACCGACAGGAAATTCAAGTTTTTTAAAGCAGGAAGATGTTCGTTTGTTTCAGGAGAGTTCAGCCACTCATTTAATCACTCATTCTATTCCAAACATGACATCACCGAAGAACATGCAGCAGAAAAATCAGAACACGACGCATTGTCCCTCATTTTGTTTCGCTGTGGACAAAACGAAGGTGAGAGAAAAGAGAGGCGAACGACCTCGCACGGAGACAATGAAGAAAAAATGTTAAGAAAACGGAAAGGGACATTTAAACACAGTGAGATGACACATCAGAAGAAAAAGACAAAAGGAAACGTTCTCATGAAATCACTTCACCAGCTGTTCACAGACTGCGCAAAAACCCATCGCTCTTGCATCATCATCACCACCATTATCATCGTCTCGTGCAATGAGTCACCCTATTACAAAACCTTCCTTTTTTGTATTCTATATTCTACTTTATAAGTTTTAAACGAATTTTGAAATAAAGCTGAAAAATGATTTCCCATTTTTTTTTATGTCATATCTAAAGCCAAACTCGCCTTCTTGTTTAGATCCTTCTTTCCTTTCAAATGAATTAATCCGCGATGGTTGATATAAGAACAGGATAACGGAAACGAGAAGCAGAATGGAAGAAGTTTCTTCTTGTACAAAATTGAAATTCAAAGTTGTTTTCTTTTTAGAAAATAGGTTCACGAATGTTTTTATAAGATCTGCTGTTGCTTGTTTTATATTTGAAAAAAATATTTTACGTTCGAGCACATTTTATCCGTTCGTGGTGTTTTTCCAAAGAAGACATGATATTTTAAATCGTCTTAGCATCAATTCCTCGGGGGATCTGCAAAATAGCTAGCGACGGTGGCACCGTGTTTTTTTCCTTTCCTATCTCTCGCATTGTTGCTTGGAAGCACGTAGCCACCCACGACTAGAGATTAATGAATCCTTCTCCCGAGGTCTCTTATCGTTATTGGTGCAGCTGCCCAGGAGAAAGAGAGAAAGAAGAGAGCGAGAGAATGATGGGGTAAAAGAAGCCATCTGTTTGTGGGTGAAAGGATATTAGAGCAAAAAGATGAGAGAGAATCTTCTAACGACACAAGCATAAGACACAGTCAGTGACCCCATCAAAGAATTTTTTTTTAAAACAAGGCGACAAGAACACCTATCTACATCTGTTTGCGAACACGAAGAGGCCAAACAAACGGCAACACAGTTCCCTCCGTGTTTGTTTAAGCTGATGAAGAACAAGTTGAAAGGAAGAGTTAATAGGAATAAGGGCTAATAATAACAACACAGACAGATAATAGCCGAGTACGAGGATGCTGTAGACGTCGTCAAAAAGCTGCTATTTATATGAATTACTAGGAAACATGAGGGAAGAATAAAGAGGTGAAAGAAAGGGAGAGGACAGTTTAAACCTCTTTAATATTCTTCGGTACGTGTAAAAGGAACTGCGGCTTCATCTTCATTAATATTTAATTAAATGCGGCGACATCATAGTAATACAGACATGCTAATGCTCAAGGTAAAATTTTGTAGATGCTGTTCCTTCTGTGAAGGTTTTAAATGTTTATGTATAATATATGATGATAAAAAGTTAAAACGCAGAATCTGTCAAAATATAAAATATAAGATACTAAGGTTAGCAGCATGAATATTTCATATTACCAAAAGAAGTTCCCTATTGCTGTGAAACTAATGAAGAAAATTAATGAAATAAAGTTTGATGTTCAACATATCCAAATGCTTAGAAAGTTACAAGTCCAATGTCAATACTTTTGGCATTCAGTTTAGTACGAGGTGTGTTTTATTGATATAAAAAAAAGGCAAGGACAATTTTTAAACATCTTAAATTTTATATGAAACCCTGGACCTTAATCTACATTTCAACATAATTTCCACCTATATTAAGGCATTTATAGCGTATGACCAGCTAATGAATTTCGTCCTCATAAAAATTACTAAAGACTCCGTTCTTCTCCCGTATGCATCTCCCAGGGCCACACTTTTCACAACGATGGATGACTTTCTGGAAGCCACTTTTATAGAAGTCCTCTTTTTGGCTAAGGAACTGCTCCATCTCGAAAAAGACCTCGTCGTCATCGTCTTAGAAACCGTCCACGAAGCGGGTTCTTCAGGCGAGGCAAGAGGAGAAAGTCGCTTGGGGTCAGGTCGGATGAATAATCGAATGGGGCAGTTTTACGAACCCCAGCTCCGCAACGCGCTTGGTCTCACGTGCGGAATATGCTGGCGCGTTGTCATGCAGAAGTCTGATCCCTTTGGACACCTGATGTATTCTACGGTCTGAAAGGACTATCGTCTCCACTTGCTTCGCAATTTGTGGCTCGTCACAGAGAGAGGGACATCCGCTCCGAGGTTCGTCTTCTACGCTTGTCTGGCCGCACTGGAAACGTCGACGCCACGTGGCGATTGTGTCATACGATGGGGCATTGTCACCAAAAACGGCACTAAATCCTCATGGATTTGTTTGGCTATTTCCCCCTTTAATACAAGAACTTTGTTTTGGCTCGCATCTCCAATTTTCCGACGGGCTGCGCCATGCTGTTTTCGACGCTCTGGTGGCGTTTAGCGGAACTGCACCAAACGCCGCTTTGTGTATCCTCCAACACTCTAGAGATGTCGCTTCCCAGTGGCACCACACATTTTCAAAAGCGATCGTCCTTTGGTTTGGTTTGGTTTATTTGATATTAACGTCCTTTTCAACTGCCATGGTCATTTCAGGACGGCGTTATAGGGGCCGCAAATTTTGCCTCGCAAGGGTTCTTTAACGTGCAGCCGGCAAACGACTACACGGGACCAACGCCTTTACTTCCATTCCGAAGGAAGTGCGTGATCCCAGGATTTTCCCCCTGAAAAAATCCTCGTCGTCCTCGGCCGGGGTCGAACCCGCGTACTCGGGCATCAGACGATCGTTCTTTCATGTTGATTGTAATGCCTTTATGACAGCCTCTCGTATAGTTGCTTAGTGGTCCTATGAAGACGAATTTCCGTCCTGACGAAGTGCTCCGCGACTCTATGATTTTTGGGAATAATAACAACGCTCAATAATTCAACTTTCATCCTCATAATGCAGAAATAATGGGAATACATTTATGAAAATAAGCAACTAGGTCCTAAGAAATTTTCGCTTTTTTTTGGCTTCGCTTTTAGGCGTACTATAAACGTCTTTTTAGTTCTCTTTTTTATATTTATAGTGCGAAATTAAATTTAACAGATTAATGGCTTAGAATATGCTTGATTCCTGGTTTCAATTTTAAGGTCTCATTAATTGAGAAGGAGAAAAAAACAAACCTGCAAATGGCAAAAAAACAAATCATCCACATTCATCAGTACTGTAACTTTAATAGGATACAATATTAAACATGAAGTATATTTCAAGGCTATCGACATTAAATGGGAAATTTGATGCCATCAATGGTTTACTGAAGCTTATTTAGTTTCCTTATATTTTAGTCATAAAGTTAAAGGGCGAAAGATTTTTGAATAATTGCCATTCACAATTTTCCCTGAAGCAAAATGCTGTATCTCACAGCACTCTTATGTAATCTTTAATATTTTACATATAAAAAAATTAGGATTATACATTACAATATCGTCTCATAAATTCGCTCATAAATTTCCGTTTCCTTAAGCGTAACATTTTGGGGAAAACACAAGTTTCAGTAATTCTAACTTTGTGCAGTTTTTTTTTTATTTTTTGGATATTATTATCTATTTTTAATACAAATTAAATATACTCTTTATCTTGATATTTAGTGGATTTCAAATAAAATGAATTAATTAAGAGTCAGAAATGTCAATTTTTAAGATATTCTTTTCATTTCATTATTATCAGAGAACACATTCTTCACTTGATTCACAATGTTCTGTACTTGGACATACTCCTATATTTTTTCTTCCTCTTTTGTTATTATTTTCACCGTTACTTTCACCTCTTGATGATGTTGTTATTATTCTAAATCTTTTCGAACTGTATCTACTATAGTCAATGACTAAAAATTAGCACCACTATAATTTTTACTGAAACAAAATTTAAGTCATTTCGGAATAAAGACTCTTTGTACTCTTAGTAAAAATTTCAGTTTTACAGCAATAAAATATTTTAAAACTTAAAAAACAAACATTTCTCTTATACGACGCTTTTCTACGCGACAAAAAAATTGCCACCAGTCACATAAAGTCCTCTAAAGAGTCCTAATATTTAGTGGAATTGCCTTGCGGATGAATTACCTCAAAAAATACGATACTAGGCATCTTTGTGATTAATCCTCTGATTATGAATTGGTATAAGTTGCCCAATCATTAATGATGGCGCATCTCATAAACATTTGTGCACTGTCGATTGTTTTTATACACTTCTCGTGACAATAACCCCCAAACGTTCTCAATAGGATTTAAATCAGGAGCCATAGCTGGCCATTTCGTTACAGTAATGTTCTGTTCCTCAAACCACCATGAATATTTAACTGGTCCTAATTTTGTGTCACTTAAAAAAAGTGTTGCATAACGAAATTGTTTTTTAAAGATGTAAAAATTATATTGGATTTTCTTAATACTGAAGTTATTACTACC
>JAHWFO010062673.1:2489847-2582522 GCA_023313115.1 Rhysida immarginata | reverse complement strand
ACACATGGGGTCTAACCCCTACCCCTACAAAATTAAAATTTTCAAAACTTACCCCTTCACCCCCAGGGACACGAAATGTTTTTATTCTGAATTAGGGGACATTATAACCAAATAATCAATATTCATTTTCCCCCAATCTGTTCCCCTTGAGTCGTTATTTGGACCTAAAGACGGGATACCAATTATGAAACACCCTGTATACTGGCAAGCAAAAAAATCTATACGGCTCAATCTATACTTCCGCACTTGGGAGCTTCTTTTCCAAATTTAGCTGAACAAAGTCTGGTATCATTTGAAAGATTAATTCTTCATCTTTAAAAAGATATTTACACCTTTATTTTTTACTAACAAGTAAGCGAAATTTGAGAAGGACGGAAGGTGCAGAATTGTAGGCTGAGTCGAATTTTTTACTCGCCTGTGTATTTACTTAAGTTTTCAATTATGTTTCAGTAATGATTTTAAACTTGTTTGAATAAAAGGTGATTAATGATTTTTAATAAGAAACCGATGACGTTTAAGTTTCATAAATCTGACATCATTTATACTATTTTCCTGTTTTTATTCGGCAACCAAGCAAAACTATGAAAGAGAAATCAATTTCTTCCTCCACTTCAATATCCGTCAATTTGGAAGAGGAGCAACCTGAATTCCCCGGTGTGTTATGGATAAGGGTTAAGGCCCATTTATGTCTCACAAATTTATCTAGAGTGCTGTATGCCTGAGTGAACAGTTCCGAAGGAGGCTCTCTGATTTACGTATCTTGTGCCTCGGATAATGAATTGATCGTCGTCTGCGAGAAGTTTCTTGTTTCGTTTCTCCATTAAAGAGCCACCGCACTTGAGAATGAAGAAGGAATGTAGACAAATGACCTTAGACCTCACGCAAGTGAATCTTACCATTTACAGCTCTTTTGCACTCACTTAAGGAAGGAAGACTGCGTTCTTATTCCATCAACATTTTTCTCTGTGCCTGCTTTTCTCCCTTCCATTTTTGCTTTCTTACAAGGCTTTCTTACAATCAGTTTGGTGGCTTCGGTCATAGATATTTTGGAAATTGCACAAATTTAATGATGAATTGTTCATCTTTTGACCACAATATAAAATTTTACTTAACGATTTACAATATTGATTGTAATTCATTAAGAATATTTATTTCCTCTAAAGCTGTCATTTAAAATTTCACCAGTGGCAAAAGACTTATTTTCTAATGGTCGTTTACTGAAGGATTTACAGGACTTTGAAATAATATTTCTCTTTACACAAAGCCTCAAATTGAGAACCTGTAAGAAATTTTCCGTTTCGGCTTTGTAAAAACAATCTCCGTGTAGCTTTCTGATTCTAACTCATGAGAATTTCAGTCTTAAGATTTTCTCTATTTAATTCTTTTAGCATTGAGGGAAATTTATTTTTCTCAAAAAGTCAGTTATTAATTTGGTAAAGAGTAAGTATGTAGTATTTATTTGTTAACACCGAAAATTTTGGACAATTTATTTCGTTTCTTACTGAAAATAGGCCTTAGCATTGTATCTAATGCTAAGTAATATTATGCTGCTGAAGTTAGTCTTAAATTTTTGCCCATGACCGTGAAAAAATATTGTATAACATTTGATTGCCTTTTACTTCATTTTAGACGAACCCCGTTTTCTAATGAGATTTATCAATTATGGGTTCAAAGTTCAAGACACCTTCATTTCCGTACCCATCACCCTTGCAATCGTAGTGGAAAGCGCTTGGTGACCCCGGTGTTGTCCTATGCTGAGTGGATTAATGGAGATGGGTGCAAACAGAGGATGAAGCACCCCGCTACCAACCCAATATTGACCCTTCCCATCCAATCGATCATTCTCGGCACCATTAACGATTTTTGAACGGCACGTAACGCTCCGGAGAAAAATGGTAGAATCGACAACACGATATTCCAAGCCAATTGCAAATATTCCAGATTCGTTCCAGATTCGAGTTTATCAGTCGTATAAGAAAAAAGATTGGAGCCATGAGGTTGGGGAAGGTGGGAGAAAGATAATAAATGCATTTTTGAGTGTTCACGGCATGGTAAGGAGGGCTAGCCAAGTGAAAGGATTCGCGCGTAACCCATTGCAGAGATTCTAGTTTTGTGAAGGAACGAAAAAAAATAGAAAAGAGAAAACAAGGCTTGACTGGCATTCTCCCAAATAGAACGAAAGAAAACTGGCGTAATACTTGGAATAATTGTAGAAAAGGAAAAAATGAAATAATGGAATAAACATAAAACTCCGCCCAAAAATGGCTTTTCTGTACATCCCCCTCCTTCGATCGTGGGTTTTTTTTTTGCCCTCAGTAATAACAGAAAAAAAAACTAAAAGAAAGCAGAATACAAACCACCAGGTGTGTGATGAGTTGTTAGGTTTGGTAGGGCTCCGCACGATTTTAGCAGGATTCGGATGAGTTGCTTAAAGGTTCTGCTCTACTCCACAGTATGATTGTCAGTTTCACTCGTTACAACATTTGCAAATAAGCTCACACTGTTTCTTCCCACCGAATCAGCGAAAGCTAAATGTTTGAGTTAATACGTAGATTGCACTCATTGTGTCAGAGCACTAATAAATCTCTTTCAAGCAATCAAGTTCTCGAACCAAAATTTGATTTTTAACGATTGAATTATTGATCTTTTCATTTTGCACAGAGATGAATTTAGTTTCTCGTTCTCATCAGCCTCAACGAAATGGAAAGGCCGTTGCTTGGGCCTTCAAAAGGTAATGGCGCGAACCTAATGAATGAAAAGAAATTCACATAAAAATGTTTATGTAATTCACGTTATCCAATACACATAATAACGATCAATTGCACATTTACAAACACAATTTGGTTATTTTTTTAAAAGCGAAGAAATTTTATTAAGATTTAACGTCTATTTTTTATCCTAGAGCGCCTTTTAAAAATTTTCCATTTTTAACTTTTTTAAACAATTTATTTAGCCTTTGCATGGCCTATTTCAATTTAATTGAATAGGGACAGAAAAAAATGGGCGAAAAATAGATATTTTGATAACGATTAATATATCTGTGCAGTGAAAGCTTAAGAAAACTATTATTATATATTTATTCATTATTATTATTATTTATTATTATTATTATTATTATTATTATTATTATTATTATTATTATTATTATGCAGTCTTTTTTACGAAATTTATTTATAAAGTTAACCGATCGGATGCTGCATAATAATTACTAGTAGTGTGCAAATGATAATTTTATCCATGATGTGTCATCCTAACAAGCATAAACGCATTCTTATGAAATTGCCAACACCTTTACTAATGCACAAAATACTTAGAAGCCAGATGTATTTTTCAGATATCTTTTCGATGTAGCAGCTGTAAATGACACATTCTGATTCTTTCGAATAATTTAATGAAAGTTTCTTCGCGATTTTTGCCCTGTGACCACTTTGGAATTCGTGCAATATGAATGCCTAGGATGCTTTTTATCAGTTTTTTCAACGGGTTCAGAAAGGTCATTTTAATAGAAATTATTTCAAGGTTCAAAATACGCCGTAGTAAATACCATCGTTTCATTTATTGAAGAAATTGCACCTGTCAAAGTAGATTAAAAGATAATAATATAACAATTTGCACCTATATCGTATATACTGAACGATATAGAGTATTCTTGACGGTATTTTTGACTTGCGATTTATTAATAATTCAAAAAGCTGAAGATAAATAAACTAAACGCAAGAGCGATATTCGAACTATGTATTTTTAAGCGTTCTCTTTAAAAAAAATTCAATTTTCCCTTAGAAATAATTTAAAAGAGTTATGAGGGAATCGACAAAATGGAAGGCAAGGATGGGGAAGAAGAATAAAAAAGCCAAGTCATAAAGTTTCCTGTCGTTCCTTTTTTTTTTAATGAGAACTTCTCCTATGATTAACGATAATTGCAAAATAAAGCATCTTTTGTGAGTTAAAGTGAAAGCGGGAATGCTAAGCTTAATAAAGAATGGGTAAAATAAAAATCGGAGCTCGATAAATTTTTCTTTATAAATTGAGCTACTTTTTTTTTATGGATCCTCTTCTTCACCGATGTCTGAACGGAAAAGGAAACGTTGACTAGACAAATTACACCGAACAGCTGGACTCTTGTAAGCCAGGTGATGGACCCTCCGGCCCTTTCAACGTTGCTGTCGTTCGGTGTGTAGGGGGTTTGGTGTAATTTGAGGGGTTTTTTGGAGGAGGAGGAGCTTGCTTTCCCTGACCAATGCGGCCGAATGCAGCACGCGTCTCGCTGGAGGATTCTAATGAATGGATATAGGCAACCATACACCCCCGCACACACCCTTTCCCCTCCCCCTCCCCTTCGACTTCAATGGAACACTGGGGACTCGTGGAACCTGCCAAGTCTGGATCGAGTTATCGTCGCCGCTTTATGGTTTCTCCTCTGTTCTGAAAAGCTAAAGAAAAGGTTAACCCGCAAGCGCAAAATGAGAGAAACTTCACTGGATTCAGAGGAAAATGCTCGGAACATATATCACATCAAATATAAAAGAAGTTCATAAAAATTTCCACCCTATAAAAGCGATGGGATGGAAGTGTTAAGGAGCAAGGTTTTAAAAAAAATATTATTCTCTCGTCGGGGCTCTTTTTTATTTTTATTTATTTATTTTTTGGAAAAGTTGCCTTTGACTCCCCGCTTAAGCATGCTTTCAATCTAATTTTTATAAAAGAACTCGACGTTCAATTGTGGTGCCATCAAGTTAATCAACATATTTCGCTTTAGTTTGCAACACGACTAGGTTAAATGCAAATTCGAGTCGAACTTGAATGTTAAGCAATGATTGCGGCGCATTTTTGGAGGAGTTAGGGAGATAAAAATGGGAAAGCTGTTTATCATCAACATAAACAGACCTCTGAAACGACTTCGAATTTATGCTCCCAAGTTATTTGAGGCAGTGTTATCATCTAATGAAGGAAAATAATCTCTTGCACTCTCAACACGTTTTTTATCGTCCTACGAATGCGGCGACTATTTTGTCGCCGTTTAGCTTCTCCATCGTGTCTTCTTCCTTAAATTGTCGTGTTTACGTTCATTCGATGGTGACACATAGTGGCGTCGTGGTTCCTTTTTGACTCCCTCCCGCCCACTCTCTCTTGATTTCACACACAAAGGTTAAATTTAGTTCCGTGCCTAAGACGGCCCAACAGACATAGACTGATCGATCCCTTAACTTCCAATGGCTTTTTCTCGAGATCCCCTAGCAGAGAAAAGAGAGGGGAGGAAGAGAAAAAAAAATCCAAATTTCTGAAAAAAAAGAGACAAGGAGAGAAAGAGAGAAGAAAAAACGAGAGAAAAGGCACTTCGTATTTTGTCCTTCTCCGCCTCCCTCGGTTATGTCGGGGAAAAAATGTAATTCCAATCGAATGACGCAGAGTGCATTCGTGGCCTGGTTACATGGGGAAAAGATAGGGTGGCGATAAATAACCAAGATGAATTCTAAATAGAATTAAAATGGCTGAAAGAGGGATTCCTAAATCTGTAAGCGAATATGGAATCCTAAGGGGATTTTAAGGTTTATCCTTTAATAGAATTTGGGGAGAGAGGCAGATGTAGGGGAAGAGGATTGGCCGCTGAATGGGTCGTATCAACGGGAGCTTCGTCTCCTTGTTAAGTTGGGATTAAGAAGTTAAAAGCGGGGAAATGGGTTTTTTTTCTAAAATCGAAAGAATTAAGACCAAAGGGATGTTTACGTTTGATATTAACTAAAAAAAACAAAAAAAAAACAGGGTGTCAGGAAAATACGGAACTGGGTAAACCCAGTCTCTTAGATTGCTAATATATGCTTTTTCATGGCTATTAAAACGTTTTAACGCTTGACATTACGATAAAATAGTCAAAAATAGTAACACAGATCGTAAAATTTTTTTGGAAAACTGTGTGGCATGGATAAAAGGGAATTTTTTTCCTTCCTCCCCCGTCCCGTGGCCTCCTTCAGCGGGAATCAGTGAAGCCGCGCACGTTTCACTCGGATGGTCGTCGCAAGGGCAGCGGCGGACAACCGGCTCGTCGACCCCCTCGGTTTTTGTACGCATTTCCGAAGAATGGGTCGAAAATGCTACGAAGGAAGCAGAAGGAGTGGGACCACGAGGGGGGAATTCGGTCCTTTCCCTCCATCCTCAGCTGGGGGTTGTGATTGCCTTTTCTGAAAAATAGGGTGAGACCATTTTCGGCGTGGGTGTGCGCGTGGTGCTCTTGAAATTGGATTCCAGCAGAGATACGCAAACACTCTCAAACGTTTCCTCTCACTTCTCTAAAAACAATTTCAGCTTACAATTGTTTGAATAGTTAAATTTGATAATTCACTTCTCCCTACATCAATGAAGAATTAGATTCTGATATACCATGAGCAAATAGCTATATAGCGTCCATTATTTTATTTAAATCTTGAAACGTATTTTTAATTCAAATTTATCTAATAATAGTTTTTATTACATTAACAGCTCTTAGGAAACAGTATGTGGAAAGCAAAATCAGATAAAGATGGTTATGAATGAATAGGCCTTTTAAATGAATATGGAAATAAATAAATAAATCCTACACGATGTTTATCGTCCTTTTCAGTTCCGTTTATCCCGTTGATCGCATCGTCACTTTTGCGTTCATCGATCGAAGTTCAATGTTGAAAAGAAGGAAAAGAAAAGAAGAAGGAGAAGAAGAAGAAAGACCGACGACCAGCAAAACACCATTCCACTGATATCATTTCTAATGAAATTTAATTTGATTCTCCTTCTTGATGACCAGAGGCCGGATATCCACATTCTCACTTATATGGATAAACATTCCGAGTTCGACCTCCTTAGAAAAACCCGTTGCTTCACTATCCGTCGCTTCATTACACTGTAACGAGGGCCCACGTTTTATCTTCATCTTGAACCAATGGAATGCAAGAACTGCCAATGAATCACGTGTGATTAACCTCACTGACTCATTTCCAGAATCAAAAGAGTTGTTCATAAAGCGAATTTTATGTCCTAAATGTGTCCTATTGAAAGTTTTAAACCAAATTGGTTGAAACTAAATTATGTTTTTATGTAAGGAAGTGGAGGAGAAACCAATTCCAAAAAATGAAACTAAACATCAAGAAACGCTGAAAAAGACAATGGGCCAGCTGAGGATTACAGGAGTTCTTGTCTTGTTCTTTACTCGCTAATCTTTTCGATTATCAGCTTATGAGATCCGGTGAGATTGCCACCACTTTTTTAATTAAAAAAAAAGGGAAAGAGAGAGAGAGAGAGAAAATAAAAGAGAAAGAGGGACGAATGTCATTCCCAAATCGGAAACGGAGCTTAAAACAGAGAAAGAAATTAATTCAGTGAGATTCAGAAGATTTTTTAAGTGTGAATAAAAGAACTTCCAGCAAGAAGAACAAAAATGAGTTTAGTAAACTCCTTGCAAATTCTTTTCTACCTTCATGCCCTTATCATACTCATGCATTTCGCCATTATTTACTATTGTAATTAAATAATGTGTATATTTATTTATTTAAATAATGGGTTAGTAAATAAAAAATACAATTACACATAGTGCCCAACAAGGCCAGTATAGTTAAAAACCGACAAGTTCGGCCAAGTGGGCACAATAAAACCATTAAATAAATAATGAAAAGTACGTATCTTAAGTGTTTACTTCAAAGCTAATTTACCATAAAGATGTTCTGAAATTAATGTTTAGGAAATTGTATTAAACAATGATGTACCATATTGTGTTTATTGGCGACCTTTTTTAAGAATAATGGAAAAATAATTAAAATTAAAAATTAACAAACTTCTTTGAAAAATTAACAGAAAAAGCTTTCCTGCATGTAATTTGGAAATTACAAGAATTAACCAAAGCATATAATCTTCAAATCAGTCTTCCAAAAGATCACAAAAAAGCCCCAATAAACTGAATTAAACATTAATCTTAGTGGGTGTGGGCGTTCTGGGGCTGGATGACTGTTTCTTGTAGACAGACATTGTCTATAATGAACCTGAACGTTTCCCATCTGGCTGTTGAAATTGTGGAGAGGTGACAGACATTGCACAACAGGAGGCAGTCGCCATGTCGTTGAGGGCGCAAACCACTGCGCACACGAAGGGGAGGGAAATGGAATGGGGGGGGGGGGGAGGAGAGGGATATTGGGTGGCTGCGTCTGCTCACGATCAAGTATCAAAAGCATGTACATGTCAAAGAAGTTTTAAGCCTATCATACGATTAGCATTTTGAATGCGCAATTACCTGTTTAGGTGATGAAAGAGCTATTATTAATAAATGGGGGCAATATAATGTCCATCGTTTCGGAGTGAGTGAGTGAGTGAGTGAGTGAGTGAGTGAGTATGTGTGTGTGTGCATTTGTGTGTAAGTAGTGTGGATGGTAAAATTTAAAAAAAGTTGTTAGCTCGCAAACCTTGTAATGAAAGTATGGAAGGGTTATAAAAATTAAGAAAAAGACACGGGGCGTAGAATTATATTGCTGTGCGTAATTTTCTAGGGAAATTGAGTCATCAAAATTAATCACGCGTTCACAATTCTGCTTCCTCTGTCTAAATTATGAAGCAGCTATTTTTGCAATGTCTAGACAAAAAGTCGAGGGTGGAATTCTGAGGCCATCTGAGGATGACGAATTAAGTAGAGAAAAAATGCTTTCATTATAAATATGTCGATTTTCTAGGAACTTCTTTCAATTTCATGTATTTCACAATTTCTTCGAACAATCGCTTAAAATTTTTCTTAGCCTTGACATGAAAAACAGATGCAGGAAATAAAAAAGTCCACCTTTGGTACAGATCAGTATCAATAACACTCACTCCCCCTCACTCCGGCGCAATTACACCGTTAACTATCTATCACTCGGGGAACTCACGTATTTTTTTTATTACGATTATGATTACTTTCTGATGTTATTTTATTTCCCTCTTTTTTTGTTCAGATGTATTTCCGTTTCTTTCTTGTTTGCGCGAGTGGTAATTCTCTCGAGGAATCATCGATGTTATTGAGCCACGCCACAGAATCTTAAAGGGACTTTCATGTCGCTCGACTAAACAAATGATCCATTGAATGAAGATGTCCTGAAGGTCATTGGTGACACAAGTCCACTTAAAGCGTCTGTGTAGTGTCGGGTTAGTCCAGAGATACCCTTTCAGGTAAAAAAAAAACCCCAAAAAAAACAACAACTCAAACTATTGCGCCCTCGTCGAATAAAATAAAAAAGCCATCGTCGGAGGTGCATTCAGTTTCTCTGCACGACACGTCGCCGTAATGAAAGGCAACAAAAAGGGGTTGCTTTAATGAGGACAAGGCTCGATGCTGAGTCGTTTTAAAGGGTCCCCCCCTCATAGCCGATTGTCTCCACCTACGCAAGGAAAAAAGAAGTGAAGATGTACTTGAAAAAAAAAATTGTTATCGCTTATTCGACACTGTCGTCTATTTTTAAAGGCGACCTGTCTCTTCCATTGACGGAACCGGTTTTCTTTAAAAAAGTCTTCTCGCAAATCTTCCGGTGTCATTAAGGAACGGTTCGTTTCTTTTCACCTGCATTCGATGGTTTTCATCGCCACGGAAGAAGAACCTATTGAAAGAGGCGTTCGTCGTCTCTTCTCCGCCATTGTCCGAGGCAGCCATTGCTCAAAAAGAGACGCACGCTTTTATCGAATGGTGGAACTGTCAACCTAGATCACCATCTCCGATCAATCCTTTAAGACCAGCTTAAAATTCAGAACAAAGTTTTTAGGAGATGAGATACGAATGGAAATCTCGAAATATAGAATTACTTTTAAAGCATCTGCTTAGAACGTTCCTCTCCCCACGAGAGTAAAATGCTTAAATTCTGTTGCATCTATTTACACATATCATACGTAGTAGGGTAATTAAAGAAATAATTCCTGAGCGAATTATTTTAAAGAAAAGAGTAAAAGTGGAAGATGTGGTCGTGTAACGCTTGCCTCTTCGAATCTGTTCTATACAGTAAAAGATTGCTAGCAAGAGCAACTCGATTACTTCTTCCATTCGCGACTCCGAGAAAAATCAATGGATTCCTTGAAGGGAAAAGAGAAGCCAGGAGCATTAGGCTTAAAATCTAAAGGAAGAGGAAAAAGAATGAAGAAGGGAGGAAAAAAGAAGACAGTGAATGATTTCATTTGAGAATCACAACGAAAAGATCGTGATTTTCGTTTTTTTTTAAATCTTCGTAGAGCATTAATCACATTTTACATGCGATACATATTTCTAGTTTTCTAATCCTTATGCGGGGGATTGATCCTTCTTATATACATCCAAAAGAGTCAAAAATTATTTTCTAAAATAATCTCTTTTTTTGAACATGTTTCGGTCGAGGAGTTGTAGGGCATAAGGCGAATGTCTGCCTACACGGATGGGAAGCGGTGGGTGAGCGCAACTCGAAACCGACCGCGGCTTCACTCGGAGGCAGGAGGAAAGAGAGACGCCGGAATAAAACGAGTCGAAATAGCTAAAGCCTACTTGCCTTTCGAGATCCGTTGCAAGATGAGTTCCTTATGTTCGGGTGAGGCGGGTTCTCCGATCACGATGAGGAGATAGGCTCCGGAGAGGGGCGACAGTTGGCCGTCACCTGACATGCCGCTCTCAACCTCTCGCTCCGCCATGTTGTGCGAGGAGTGAGCGTTGAAAACCACCGACGCAGCGAGCTCGACGACGCAGTCCGGTCACATGATCGGATGCGGCAGACGAGCAGGCCCGATCCAACACCGCCATCTAGGGGACAACCCGCCAAAGAACACAACGGATTGTTGTCACTGCCGATTTACATAGCGTGATCACCCGCTGTCAAAATAGCTACTCGTAATCGAGAACAAAAGTACACGAATGGGCTCAGTACACGAAAACAAAACTGGAAAGCTGCGTCGATGCGGAAATATCTAGGGAAATGTATGCTCTAACTTATAAATTGTATTCTATACTTATTCTATACACATTATCTTGAAATACAATCGCAGTGATCGGATTCAATGTCATTTTCTCCGTATAAACGTTTCTCCCTCTATTTATGTTATGAGTAATCGAAATGATTAAAGCGCGTTATCGATTAAACTTTGTTCATCTCGTGTGTTTCTTTCCAAGACAACATGGCATACAAATTTTATGTTATTGTTTTCTTTCATTACCTTGCAACAAGGATATTTATAAATCCTCTACAACCAACATTTAAAATTAGGGAGGAGAAATTATGTTTGAGGAAGTAGGCTTATACGGGAGCGTGTCAAGTGAGCGGGCGAGTCGTCCGACGGGACTCGGTCATTGTTTCGTGAGAAATTTCTCCATTGGCATTTCCTATTTACCGATCTTCATTTTCAGTTCCGTTATGCCTCTTTCCATTGTTTCGACATCAGTCTCGATGCAAGAAGCAGTATGGAGTTTGTTAAAGGTCCACTCGAAACTTCTCGACCCATTAAGTCTCATTGACCCAAGCTCGCTGGTGACTCAGGAGCAAAACACGGGTGCAATTACACAATGTCGTCATCAGAAATTAACAGCTTCTGATTATTTTTAACTTCTGTGTAATTTTTTAAGCTGAAGTAAAAGTGAAAGAATTACGCATGAGTTTCTCCTGAGGAATAAATATGCAGGCAATAAATACCTTTAAAGTTATTATCTCTTTCTCTATGATAAAGACTTCGATTAAAATTTACCAAAAGAGCTTTAAAAGCGCACGCAGATAAAAACCGATAACATTGTGTGTTTCTTTTTCTTTTCGTCGCAGTTATGAATTTTCATGAGGATGTGACTCGTTTGTTAAATTTAAAGACTGCATCTTTTTAAGCATTAAATATATCCTCATACGACAGTTTACTTTAGAGATGAATGCGTCTCCTTTTTATCTTAAGTTTGAGTAACGTGTTAAATTTGACATAACAAAAAAGTTTTCCTCTTTATTCTTAAAAAATATCGTGCTCTAGAAGCGTGTAACTTGAAGTAGTCCCCACTCTTCAAATCGAAGCCCACTTTATCCCTTCAGCAACAGCTTCCGCTGGAAATGAGATGAGGAAAGTTAAAAGTTGTTCAAAAAGTATTTCCTTGCAGTAGAAATAACACTTAACTGACACATATTACTCGCTCTCCATCATGGCCGCTAGTCCGCCACAAATCACCGAGGACGTGCCGTCCAAAGACATAAAACGTGAGAGTTTTACGACTGAAATAACCAGAGAGAAGCGTTTTATTTTTTTTTAAAAAATTCTACGACTAATTTATATTTATTTCGTTTTTGTTCTACGTAGTATCGTTTCCTATTGAAGTAAAAAAAAAAAATCCAGTTGGTAATAATGTTCACCTATAAAACCAATCATGACAAAGATTTCTTTAAATTTGATGTTTATTTTAATATAGCTATACTAGTGTTAAGGACCTATTTCAAAAGTGGAGAAATAAAAGATTTGTGATTAGAATTTTTCAGTAACGAAAGTTATAAGAACAGAAACTATAATTCCACAAATGAGATTTTTCGAAGACACTTTCTTACACGCGATGAAGAGGAGTGTATACCGTGGCTCTAGATTAAAAATTTCATTTGTGGAATTGTAGTGTCTGTTCTTATTTACTTTGTTACCACCATTTATTCATAGGTTTTGGTATTATACCATTTGTATTAAGTATTTATTCATATAAATTGAATAAATGATTCTATGACTCGTAATAAGAGTGAATTAAATACATGTATGAATGTCAATAACAAACGGAAAAGGCCTATACTTACTTTATAATAGATAAATACATGCTCGATTTGGAAAACTGGGAAAAATGTTAACAAACATTTTAAAAGATATAAACATCTGGGAGGTACTGCTGTTTCTCACTATTAACTATTGGCCAAACCATTGGCCGTAATGTGCTTCACGCTTCCATAATGACCATTCAATTTGCACGTTATTGGATATTCATCTTTAAATCTTTAAGAAATTTTTTTTAAATTATCAAAAAGTACATCTGCATATAATTAACTACATTTTGAATTATCTCCCGAATTTTTACGTGGACGAAAACCCCCAACAACGTCGGATAGACAAAAACATAAGCTTTAGCTTTTATATACAGAGTTCGCCAAAAAAGTACACATTTCAGCAAAAGAAAACCATGTATATGCATTTTAATATTGAGCTTACTACCAGAATGAATACAAGCTTATTTTTTGTTGTAGATTCAGATTTTTCAAATTTCTTATCATTGATTTTTTACGATAGATGGCGCGGTAATCAGAGGGAAAAAAATTAATTCGAACGTCTCCAGAAAAACACTTTGGATCTAAGGGGGAAAATGTTTGTCCATTATTCTGAGTATTCACCGGGGAATATTATTATTATTATTATTATTATTATTATTATTATTATTATTATTATTATTATTATTATTTAAAACTTGCACCCCAATTTGGGATATGTAAAAGGAATAAGAAGAATCAAATTAAATCTTGCTTGCCTGTAACAGTAAATTATTAACATGTTGTTTATGATTGGAGCAAGTCTTCAAAGTGCAATTCAAGGTCTGATTCTTTACTTCATATGGGAAATAGGAATCTAAAAATCTAGAGACTGGTGCTGCAGATATATAATCTTACTGCGTTTATTATCAGAGTTTAACATCCAACCTTTAATAAAGTGCGTTGGATGGTAAGAGTCTATATAGTTCTTTTAATCTGGCATACAAAGATATCTCCATAAACGTTGGAATATTATGAGTATGACAATATCACTGGATACTGTAGACCCATTTTACCTTCGATGAAAATTTTGCAATATCTGGAGGTGAATACACAGTAAAAATGAACATATGAAAAAAATTTACAAGGAACTCCAATTACTCTGACTCACCGATTTTGATGAAAAAAAATTGTACGACTAGATTACTTCAAATTAAGCTCTTATTCGACGCACATCTCAAAATTTGCAGAGAAAAAAAAAACATTAAGTTTTTTACCAATTCAGATTAAGTAGAAATACTTACATTGTTATAACTACAGTCAACAACTTAAAGTGGCTCAGTGGTAAAGCGTTGGCGTCTGCTGAAAATAATCTGGCTTCGATTCCTGTGGAGGCCACGATGTTGTTTTTTTTTACCCCAATATACTATATAGAAGTTAAATGTAATATATTTTTTAAATATAATCGCAGTTTTCCAATTCATTGTCGTTGTTTTTTCGTAATTATTATAGAAGTAATGGAAAAGAAATGACCGTAATATGCTATGAATGAACAACTATAAATAAACTTTATAAAAATAGTTAACCGTAATATTACCATTTTTTAAAGTAATAATAGCAATATTTTGCAATAATAACAGCTTTTTTCTTTTGTTCAAAAGTTATTGGATGTCTTTTATTCTTTTTAGGCGATGGAATGTAATCATTATCCGAAGCCGATACAGATTCTGGTGTAAATTCCGAAAACTGTTCTTCTTCGTCGTATGCCTCATTGTCTAATATTAATTCATCGGTCTTTACAATTTTCATTTCCGAAATCATGTCCACGACACGCATAAATAACTCTTTGCCAATTAATTCAACAGTTGTTGAAATAATGTACGATGAAGAACTTATAAGCATATAATTTGCGTCCTTTAACAATTTTTCGCACACTTTTATAGCACTTGCAAGTTCTAATTTTGAGATTTCAAATTTTGAGTCATCTTTATAGTTATAATTTCATAACGTCCATTTTACAATACAATTGGTTTATTATTCCTTAGTCATATAATCGATTTTCATCCTTTCGGACATCATCAGTATTTTTCAGTTAAATAAATAAAACAATCCTTTCAAATAAATAAAACAATCATCAATATAGCTACAGAAATCAGAGAAAAACAACAAAATAATACAAATACAAAAGAAAAAGAAAATAAAAGAATATGTTTAACATTCCATGGAAATATAAGTTACAAAATTAAAAAAATATTTCAAAAGAAAGAAATAAAGGTAGCCTTTAGATCCAAAAATAGATTAATAACATTACTAGAAAACAAAAGAGAAATTATAGAAAAAGAAAAACGCGGGGTATATGAAATTAAATGCAAAGAATGTAACAAAATTTATATTGGAAAAACTTATCAAAATTTAGAAACCAGATTCAAAGAACATATATATTATATAAAAAATGCACTAAAAAACTCCAAATATGCAGAACACATTCTATTAAGCAAACATAAAACCGGGAATTACGAAGAAACATGCAAACTAGTCTACAAAATTAATAATAAGAGAGAAATAATAATCATCGAAAATTTTATTATTTTTATGGTAAATAAATTTTATCCACAAGAAATTTTAAATAATGCCGAATTATTAGATAGTAATTTATTATTCAACCATATACTGAAGGAGGAAAAAATAAAAGAACTATTAAACAAAAACAAAAGAATACAAGAACTATGTAATTAAACATATATTCATAAAATAAGATAATACTATATTTTATATTAATAAAACTACAATATATAAGATAAATACTAATAATAATGACAACAATATAACCAAAAAACAATGAATAGAAGAAACATTGTTCAAAATTTAAAAAAAGAATACCATTGTAAGACATTTAAACATCTCAACTGAAAAATACTGATGATGTCCGAAAGGATGAAAATCGATTATATGACTAAGGAATAATAAACCAATTGTATTGTAAAATGGACGTTATGAAATTATAACTATATACACTATACAATACAACGTGTGTAAAATAATGAATCTTTGAGTCATCTTGATATGAAGAATTGCTTGATATCCATTACGGAAACCTTTGTATATGTCCTGTCACAAGAAAAAACAGCGAGGGACTAGCATATCTGTGACAAGTTACAATCTCCTATTTTCTAGGAGCGGAAATTTGCTAGCAACGGAAATTTACTTTTGCTTGTCTACCTCTCTTTACCAGCATGTGAATATTTATTAAGTTTTTTGCATTCTTCAAAGAAAATAAATACATGTACTTGTCATAGATTTAACATATATTTATAATTTTAAAGATTTTATTGCAGATTTCTTTGGCTAAAATAATTATCTGGCTTCATGTGCTTTTAATTTTTTACATTGTTTATAGTTTGTTAAATAAAATTTATAGTTGTTCATTCATAGCGTATTAATTAAAATATACAATCATTTCTTTTGCATTCCTTCTATAATAACTGTGAAAAATAACGACAATGAATTGGAAAACTGTCGTTATGTTTAAAAAATGGTACATTTAATTCGTATATACAGGGTGATTCTAAAAGGTTGTGCCAAAATGAAAAGGCAGGTAGAGGGTGAAATTTTGAGCAAAAAAGTCTAGTCGCGTTTTTCGATCTGAGGCTCCGTTAAAAAGTTATAGCGCTTTAAAGTTTCGTGACGTCACTTCCGGAAATCTATCTTGGTACAGACGCTGAGCAGCTCTTCTATTCCCTAAAGTACGCCCATAAACGAGGTGCATGTCTGCTAATTCGGCACTAGAGTAGTTATCCATAATACAAAAATGTATGGATGAAGCAAAACTGGAAATTAAAGTATGTTAAAAAAGTGTTTTTGGACTGAAACGGAAGTGACGTCACGAAACTTTAAAGCGCTATAACTTTTTAAGGGAGCTTCAGATCGAAAAACGCGACTCTATAAAAAACTTTACTTATACTTTTTACTCAGAATTTCGCCCTCTACCTGCCTTTTCATTTCGGCACGACCTTTTAGAATCACCCTATATATTAAGGAAAATTTCAGAGTAAAAAACCATCAGTGTTCTCCACGGGAATCGAACCCAGGTTGCTTTCACCAAAACTCAACGCGTTACCGCTGAGCCACTTAAGCCGCTAACTGTAATTGCAACAATGTAATCTGAAGTGGTAAAAACTTAATGATTTTTTTTCTCTGCAAATTTTGAGAAGAGCGTCGAATGGCTTTGCATGAGACCTTAATTTGAAGTAATCTACTCGTACAATTTTTTTCATCAATATTGGTGAGTCAGAGTACTTGGAGTCTCCTTGTTAGTTATCTTTGATCTCTACAATTACAAAAAGTGTTTGGAGAAGACTTTTGAGTATGGCGAACTGCTTTTTGAGCAACGATGCCCAAACTATCTGGACTGCTGTATGTGCCATTTCAGTTTCTTTTTAAGAGCCGCCAGTTTACACGGATTTTTGCGATATAGGATCCCTATAGGAAAAACTCAAAGATTATAATAGACATCAGGAGAACGTGCGGAGAACTTAAATGCAACTCTTCGTCCCGTCCCGTGTCCTTGCAAATTCCCATCCTGGTAAGCTCACACATGTCGGTGATTGTGTGATGATGCGCCGTCTTTTTGAAAGAAAAATTCACCATTTCCATAAAGTTTTTGTATAGTAGGGAAAAAAGTCCATTGATGGCATCTGTTGAAAATGTGTATATATTTTTTGGCGGATTCTGGTCTATCCAACTCAGAAAAACTGGGCGTCTCCAATTAAATTTCCAATGATTGACAACTGAAGTTGGATATTTAATTGAACACGCCGTTGTAAAGACAATAGACGAATACCTGCTTCAATAAGAGATCACAGAGAGGACAAAGAGACCTTATACAAAAAATGCTAAATATTGATTAAAAAAAAACAGTGTTTGTAATAGTTTGCATTGAAGTTTTCAATTAATTAGATGATTCATGACTTTTACGTGGAAACGGATAAGAGAAACTTTGAAATCAATCAAAAAAAACATGAAAATATGATTAGCTACATTTCAATTATTTTCCAAATTTTTAACTGGCCGAAAACCTGAAAAATAAGCCATATGTACAGAAGTTTAATTTTTTTATATAAAGAAATTTTTGTGACAATAGTAAATGCATTTGTTTCAGTTTAAAGCAGCCACGATATTTAATAACTTCGCATAATTTTCACCGCTTCATTATTTAATCTTAACAGAAAGAAAAAAATATCATTATCGGCTGCATTTTAATCTAGACAATTCAACGGAACTTATTGCATGCTGATTAGGTTATCACGATATTTCAACATTTAAATGTTATATCAACATTTAATATTATACTGTATGAAAATGAGCAGTATTTAATTATCTATAGAGCTGAAAATGCAATAGGCATTAAATGCAATTTATAAATCAATAGTATTGATCGCACAAAATGTTGAAGTCCTGAATTATGTTTGAAAATATTAGCCGAATAATGATATGTTTAAATAAGGATAAATTTGAATAAATTTAAAATGCGAGTATTATATGCAATATTCCTCTCGATCCATTAAAGCCTGCTAAAGAGCCCACTGAAGATTTCTCTTTTGCGAACATAAAACGCACCCTGTACCGGATAAAATTGGACGTTGTGGAAATGTAATGAGAAAAATGGATCCAATATAGGAAAGTGTTTGGAAGGCTGTGCCAATGACGATTCCGAATAATTTATCGAACTCCTAAGCTCAAAAAAAATTGTACTGATCGATAATGTTTGTGGATTTTAATTTTTCACTGTTAATTTCAGCCACCAGATGACATTCGTTTGTGTTTCGTTTTCGAAGAGCGACCATTCCGCCGTTTGTATCGCTTCCTATCGGCAAAATCACGAAGAAACGAGGAATGTTCATATTTTATGCTTGTTTTTACTGTATTATTATATAAGTCACCATCGGCCAATTATAATTTAAAGTAAACCTTATAAATTTTTACTCTAAAGAATGAAAAGATATTATGCCCCAAACAAAATAATATTTATCTATATTCTGTCCAACAAAAGTTTGACTTGGTGTATCCAGTTAAACTTAAGATTTCAATTGTTAGACATTGTTACAAAGTAAAATTAACTATGTCTAACAATTGAAATTGGAAATTAACTAGACACGTCCAGTCAAGCTTTCATTGGACAAAGTTTAAAATTAAATTAATAATATTGTAATACTTTTCATTTATATTTCATTGATTATATACGTTATTGTTATTTATTAGATGAAGAGTAGTATTTCACAAACCAGTGCTAATTAAATTCTCTAATTTTTGAATATTTCATCAATTCTCAGAAATTCTCTTTTCTAAATCTGAAATTTAGTAATTTTGTTTGTCGAATACTTTTCGCGGAAGCAAAATTTTCTTCGCATTTTATTTTAATTAATTTTATTTTTTTTAATATATAAATTGAAATTCGAAATTGTGTAGGAAATTTCGATGGTAAGACAATAATAGAGTAATGTGCGAGAGAGATATTAGCATTGAAGACAAACTATATTAAGGAAAGAAGCCCATCGAGCGCCCGAAAGAGTTGTTCTAAAGTTAATTTAAAAAATATGTCCCAAGGTGGCACAAATGTATTGTTACTGTAAGACTATTTTTAATTATTTTTTCCACTTTTTTTTTTAGACACGAATGTATATCGAATTGGAGTACTCAAGTGAATAATAAAATTTATAATAAGATGTTCGCGATATTTATTTCTAGCTTACCGTCACAATTTCACCCGTTTCTTGTTATTTTCAAGCATCGATTGCACCTGAAAACATCGTTCACGCCGACTCATTAATATAAGGAGTTTGCTCGGGCAAACTGTTTATTACAAAGCGAGGTTGTTTGTTATTGTTTCTTTTTTCCTCCAAATTATATATCGATATTTTTCAGGTGATTATATCGTAAAAAAAAAAAAAAAAAAAAAAGACTCCTAAATATCCAGTCCATCGGCTTTTTTTTTCTGTTTTATCTGTAACAAGAAGAAGGAAAAATGTGGAAAGACGATTTAGATTGAATTTCCAATTTAATGAGATTCTTCACCGACCATTTGTGTTTAATATCACAAATGAATAAACCCCACGGAATTTTCATTCAGATATCGACTTTATTACTATCTAATTATTTAAGACAATCATGTATATTTGAACATGTATACGGAGTATCCCGAGAGGAAAGGTCAATATTTTGCATGGATATAGAATGAATGTAGTTTTTTATTAATGTTTCTGAAATAGAGATAATTAAAATTATGAAGTTTCTAATATGGTTTTTTATTTTATTGCATTAACATTCTAATAACTTTATCGTAACAAATTTTCGAATATTCCACCACGTATTTCGATGCATTTTTCAATTCATGTCAGAACGTGGAGAGGTGCGTGCCTGAGGGCATCTTCATGTTCTCTTATTTGGTCCACAGCCTATTATATTATGCGTGCTATAAGCTCATGTCATTTATTGACACTTTAACCAATCCCGCAAACAGAAATCCAAGGGAGTTAGGTCGGGTGATCTTGCTGGCCAACTAACTGTTCCACCGCGACCAATCCAGCGATTAGGAAAAACTGCGTTTAAGTGTTCAAATGCAGTGGACATAGGGAACTGTCCATTTTTCACGTAAGCTGTAAAACACGTTTGAAAATACTCTTCGGTCTGAAATCCGGCGCTCAGGAGAACGGCGACGATATTCTTCAATGGCTGCCATCACAAAAACCAAAAAAATAAATCATATCTGCATAGTCGACATTAGAGAAAACGTGCTGCATTTTTCAAATTTGATAAAAGCAACAGCACAGATGACAACTGAGTTTAACGAGATCTTTAACGAACCTTTGACATTTGCACGATTTGAAATCAACATGAAACGCCACAGTTAAATTATTTACTTTAAATTGTTCAATACTTAACCAATAGCTTATCTCAGAAACTTTTAATAAAGACTACATGTTTATATTAACTTTCTGACTTACAATATATACCCACGCAAAATATTGACCTTTACTCCCAGTATACTAAATATGTTTTATAATTACTTCCTCTTTTCGACGAATAGCTGGCAAAGAAAATCTATCGATATACCTTCAAACGACAAACGAGTTGAAAATCAAATAAATATTTGCCATTTAGTGAAAATCCATCATGAGAAAATTACAATTTCTGATCTTTACACAAACCTTCAAATGAAAACTAAATAATTAACGTAAAAGTGATGAATAAAATATCAAGCTCTTCTAAAACATCACTACTTAAATTCTAAATTCGTAATAAAGCATTGTAACAATTAATGGCCTGACACCATTTCTTACGGTTTCGCTTATAAGTTTGATGACCCATTACTAAAGGGTTATATGAGTTATGAATGGATATTTATAAGAGAAAAGGACGAGACACAAAAACCCTGGAATATTTATTTGATTTTTTAGTTTTATTTTGATTTTACTTATATATTTATTATTTTGTTATTTGTTAATTATTATTTTATTTTTCAGTTGTATTTATTAAATTATTTATTTGTTATATGAGTTATGAATATTGCCTGCGGAATCAGAAGTGGTAAACTAAGCAGCTCTGAATAGCAACATGCATGCTGAATACGAAGAAACCTCCTACTCTTCGAAACCTACATGTAATCCAAGAGCTTAAGCAAAGGAGACGATTTCCGACTGAAGATAGTTCAATTTAGTATGTTGCAAACTGTTTATGAAATTATTTGTACATATCAGAATTATCAGGAGTCTGCGTCAATATTTAATGTACTTTTGGATTTATTTTTTCCTTTTTAAATCAATCTTGAAAATTAATGGTCATTATTAAAAAGACTTAAATCAAACTTTAATTGAATATTCATGCCAAAAATAATTATTTGATTTTACATACAAAAATCAATAAATTTTATTTTACGATAGCTACAAAATCAATATGACCTGTTGCTTTACAAATAAAAAAAATAATTAGGCTAGCAGTGTGAAAAAAACTGCTGAAGAGTTTCTGTTAACATACAGTTGGTGGCAATTTTAACTGAGAAGCGGTCAATCCAAAAAAAGATGAACACCACCATAGCAACATGGTTATTGCTTAGTAATTCCATTCTTTACTATGGGATTGCTAATTTTCTTTCGTAGAAAGAATTTTCTCTCGCTCTAGCGTCAAAAAAAACAACATAAATTATAACACATACAACCAAAGTTTACTCAACTATAGTATACTTATACGTATTTAAATAGTTAAAGCCTTTTGTAATCAATTGCATTCTCCATAAACTGAATTTGGTAAAGAAACAATGATTTATTTCTAGAATTTATAAAAAAAGAAACATTAAATAAACATTGCTTATTCATTTAGGTGCAGTCGAGAGTATTCTTTTTCAAGTTAGAAGATATTGAAGAGTCTAATAAATAATATGGGTAATAATTATATGTATGGCAAATATAATGGTTTTTGTTATGGTTCTCTACGATAGAAGAATAGGACCACTGATAGGACCACCAGCTATTATCGAATAAAAATTCTCTCACTCTAGACTATCGATATCTTAGAAAACCTTTTTTTTATTTTTAGAGAATAGATACATCAAAAGGGTCAAAACAGAATATCAATTAATCAGTATCAGGTGAAGATCAGAATATAAATTCGCTATGAATCACTGCACTCCAATTAATATGTGAAATTAGTATGAATTTTAATTAATTCAAAATATTTTTAATTTAAAAAATAATCCTCATTCTCTGACAAGCATGTTTTCCAAAGTCTGAATTCGGTGGCCGAATAAAATAGCTTATAATGGTCAGTAGACTATAAAATGTGAATTTGATCAACACAAAAGTCTTGAGGTTTTATGATGTATCCTAATCGATATTTAATGTAACTGCTGAATGCAGGTCAAGGCAATCGGCTATAATCGAACATAATTCAAAAAGAATATTCTCTACATTTTGAAAATATGTTTCTTGGAAAAGATTTAGCGAAATAATTTTTTTATTATATAAAATCTAAGGATTCACAAGAAATTAACGATATAACTTTTATATTGACTGTTTTAGAGTATGCAACCAAGAGAAGAACTTTGTACCGCTGATCTTCATTGGCACGATCCACAGCACAAAATTTTCAACTTATTTAGAATTTAAAATTAGAATTATATTTAACAATTTCTTCAAGAATTTAAATTAACTGCGATGATGATGAACAGTATTTATCGCCCAACTTACTATTGCAAACACATTTTTATTAAGACTTTGTTACATAATCGGCTAAACAGAGCAGATTCAATAAAGCTAAACAGTATTGATTTTGGTATCGCTTTATTGGAATATTGCTTGGTTAGTAATGCGAATGTTCTGAGGTAATCTCAGCATCTTTAACAATATTAAAGTTTTGTTTGCATTATGTCTGCGGAAATATTACTGCTCTTAGCACAACCCTATTTAATAAACCGAGAAACTGTGTGCGTGATCATATTATCAAGTAACCTCTTATCCTTAAGCAAATAAAGTCATCGTGTATGCAAACATGCCATCTGGGCGGCATTTATTTATTTATTTATTTATTTATTTATTTATTTATTTATATTTCCACATTCCAAATAAGTAACAACAGGAGAAACAGATGACAAAATTCATTGGATATCTAACTAATACTTAAATAATAAAAAAAAAAGCGAATTATTTCAGTTTCATGAAAATTGGCGTCGATGAAAAACAGCTTATCGGCAATTTTCTTAACCAAGTAGTTGCATCTTGGTCTATTTTGCTTTGAATGAACGAGAAATAAGGAACAGGTCTTGGATTAGCAAAACTGGTAGCGTTTATTTGCCTACGCGTTTCGAATTCACTTTTTCCTGAAGTCATGTGACGGAAAAAATACGACAATAGCGTAAAAGGGATATTAATCCCAAAAAAGAAGAAGGGGGAAAGTTTTAACTCCACCTGTGATAATTTAATGGACAATCCTACAGAAATATAAGGGAGGAGCGCGTATGTAAAGGCAGAAGCATGTAACATCGCTGTCCACGTCTCACAAGGAGGCTCCACGTACTCTGACTCGCCAATTATGATAAAAAATATTCTACCAAATTAAAGCCCATGCAAAGCCACTCGAGTTACAAGTTACAAATGAAGCAATGAAGGAAGAGTTCGTGACCTTGTTAGAAAATGGATGGAAAGAAATATTTGGAATTTATTACAGTTTAATTGAGAGTTGTGCAGATATAATCGATAAAAAGTGTGTCCACGGAGAAGGAAAATGACGAGATGTTTAATCGGAGATTACTTAAATTTTATAAAAAATTTACTTACCTCTGCGAAGGACTGAAGGTTTTCCACCACAGTGATATAAAGGAGATTGTGATCCAGATAGTCTTGTTTCCGATTCTGAACCAAACAAATTCTGATAGGCTTTCTGCTGAGTCTTCGTGAGAAATGAGTTCTTCAAGAGTGTGCTTCCCCTTCCCCTTCCAACGGTGTGCTTCATTGAAATTCAAATGTTTTAGAAACCTCAGCCAACCTAGCCAGCTCAACCTGACCTTGAGTGAATCTTTCTTGCCCATTTTCTCAAAATCTCTCAAGGGGAAGGGTGTGATTAAAAATTGTTTTTAGACTAATGTGGTTTTGCTCTACAGGGTAGCAATCTTTAATAATTTTCGAATTAACAAATGGATGACCTTAAATTTGGGGGTCAAGGTCAAATTTGAGTGCGGCAATAAATCCCCTACCCCCCAATTACCAATAAACCACAATCATCAAATCTCGCCTACCTGGCAGCTTTGAGATATCTGCCATGTTACCAGACTTTTTGAACACTCTGTATATGTATGTTCGTGATTTTCTCAAAAACTACTAATACGATTTGGATGGGGTTTTCGCTATTCGACTGAATATTTTTCTGGGAAGGTTTTTGACCCATGAAGTCGGTTCATTTTTGTTAAAAAAGTTCTTGTTTTATAAAATGCATATAAGAATTATTATAATTAAACCAAATATAACATTTCCGATTTGCTAAGGTTATTTTTACATAAATTGAAAGGTTGTTACAAGTTATATTTATTTCCTTTTAAAAAAAAACACAAAAGAAATTCTAATTGACGTGTAGGTAAAGACAGAGGTAATAGTTTACATCTGCTCCTAGAAATAAGAAATTGTAATTTGGTAGCTAATGTGCTAGTTAAAAATGGCAATGAAGGGTGATTGATTAACTATAGATACCAATATGAAGCATTACATGTTGTATGTAAATGGTGCAATAATTATTTATCTTTGTGTAAGTTAAATATCATCTCAAAAATTGCAAAATTTATAAAAATAATTAGATGTGGATAAATAAACTTTTTCTTTTAAATGCTCATTTATCACTGCGGATCATTAATTATAATAATTCGTATACGCATTTTATAAAAAAATGATGGTAGCAAATTGGAAAATCGGAAATATATTTAGTAAATAACTTACGCATTCTCATACATGTTAAAAAAATTACGAAGAGAAAAAAATATATCGAAGACGCGATTTGAACCCATACCTGCAAAATAGAACTCAAGCACTATCACCAACTATACCACCTGAACACGATAAAAATCTATGCTACAATTACAGAATTTATAATCATTTATACATTTATAGCCGTTCTTTCCGCTCTCGAAACCACCGAATCGTAGGTTCGAATCCGGCCGAGGGCATGGATGTTTATGTTTGTCCAGTGTCATTATCATCCTTTCATCATGCGGAAGGCAACGGGAAACCACCTCATTATCACTCTTCCCTAGAAAACTG
The DNA here is from genome assembly GCA_023313115.1 of Rhysida immarginata. NCBI lineage: Eukaryota > Metazoa > Arthropoda > Chilopoda > Scolopendromorpha > Scolopendridae > Rhysida > Rhysida immarginata. The sequence continues at coordinate 2,557,048 of JAHWFO010062673.1, read as the reverse complement.
TGAATGAATAGCATATGTCCACACAGTCATCAGAAGTCGATTCCGACTTGATGGAACTCAATAACATACATTTATAAGCATCATCAACGCCAGCAGTCACGGAGCATTTCAAAAGTAAATAATAGATACGCCAACCTGCTTAACAACTTTCTTTTTGCCCCTATCGGCTTCGAGATTTTCGGCTCCTGGGCCTCTAATGCCCTCTCTTTCCTAAGGGACCTCGGTTTTAGACTTTCCGTCGCTACACAGGATACAAGATCCATGGAGTTTCTCCGCCAAAGAATCTCCCTAGACATTCAGAGAGGTAATGCGGCTTGCATCATTGCGTCTCTACCACGTGCTACTCCCTTCAATGAAATTTTCTTCATTTGACCCCCTCCCCCCCGTTTTGTGGACTTTTCTGCAACCTCCAGTAAATCGGCGTCATAGGATACATTTATTCCACTATGCGGCGAATGGCAGAGAATAGAACTGTGGTACCAAGAATATTTAACTGGTGTTCTTATTTCTTTTATGTAATTAATTTTATTGTTTTATTTTTTTGTTAATTGGTTGAGGTTGATTATGTTTATTACAATAATAAATTTATTAGTTTTGTTGGAATAACTAATCAGATTCGAGTTAGATAAATTTAAGCTAAATCTGGCATTCTTTAGCCCAAGTTAAATATTTATGTATATAACATGATCGATAATAGAAAAGATCTTGAGATTTTAGAAATAGATAGGAAGCCATTAAAACTGACAAAATAATGTTAAATGAAGACGCTTGCATTATCCTGACAGTCTCCTTGATACTTGACGATAATCCAATTCTTGCCTTACATGCGGGAACATATCTTCGTCTATGGCTTCAGAGGTATTTTGTTGCGATTACTTAGTTCTTCCAGATATTTCGGCAGGGATGGTCATATACAGTATTCTTTACTTAATCCCAAAGAAAAAGAATCACAAAGGATTATGTCAGGTAACCTATAAGGCTGTTTGCGAAATGCCAACATCCTTTCGCCGATTCAGCATTTTTCCAAAGAAAAAAAAAATTGAAAATTCTGTACTGAAAAAGATCTGCGTTGAATTTTTGACAATGGAATTATAAATTGTTATGCGCTTTGGAAGCAACCTTTCAGTTACACATTTAATGATTAATAAAATGGGCTTTCATAATTTATTGGCTTCATTTGAATATCTTTCTTCACTTAGGAATTATGAGACTCTGCATTACTTCTCAGCCAACTGTCGTATAACTATCGTATATTAATCTAAGCAAGAAAAGTCGGGTGATTTTCAATGATGTTAATTTGATTGATTTCAAATTTAATAAATATCTTTAGAGGTATTTTAATTTTTGACATAAAATATATTTTGACATTCGTTTACAAATTACCATGTTGAATTTTAAATTTGTAAATACGAGAAGCATTTGATCGTTTAAAACAAAATAAGTATTTATGTGGATCATACTAATGAACAGATTAAAAGCACAACACTCTTTAACCACAACTAAAAAAGGCGTTAAACAAGAAATAAAACAAAAAGAATGAAAAAAACAATACAACCTGTAAACGTCTTTCGAAAGCTAATTAATTACAGAAGTTAAAGAGGTGGTTAAAAACAGTCCTAATCTAATTCCTTCCAACATCGCCAAAGGCTTAATTATTAGTAATCCCGTTGTGCCAAGATTGTACGCCTTGCCCAAGACTCACGAACCTGGCAACAAGATGAGACCAATCGTCTCAAACATCGATTCTCCGACTTACCGGGTCTCTAAATTTGTAGCCCAATTTCTAAAAACTTTGAAATTATCAGAATTCGATAGTTCAGTTACCAATAGTTTAGATTTAATTAGTAAAATTAAAAATAAGGTCTTAAAAGAAGGGGAAATACTTGTGTCATTCGACATTATCTCTTTATTCCCCAGTATCCCAATTCCAGAAACCATTAAATTTCTGAAAAAGATTTTGAAGAAGAATCAGATTCCCAAAAATATTAGAAAGGAATGTAAAAATTTAGTTAATTTATGCGTTAATAACAACTTCTTTAGTTACAAAAACAAAGTTTATAAAATGGTTGGGGGCACTCCGATGGAATCTTGTTTAAGCCCTATTTTGGCGGAAATTTTCCTTAAAAATTTTGAGGACATTTTAAAATCTTCTGATTTCTATTTTCCGGACACTTGGTACAGGTATGTAGATGATGTATTCACGATTTTTGATACCACCAAATGTGACATTGGTTCGTTTGTCCAACACATCAATGGTTTCTTTCTGTCAGTACAATTCACGGTCGAGACTGAAAACAATCAGTGCCTTCCGTTCTTAGACATTAAGATTTCTAGGTTTAAAGAGTCAATATCATCTGATGTGTATAGAAAACCTACAAACAGTTTAAACTACATACCTAAAGATTCCAGTCATCCCTGGAACCAAAAACTTTCAGCTTTCATCTATATGATAGATAGAGCATTGAATATTCCATTGAGCCCGTCCAAATTTAAAAAAGAAATAGCCATTATTCAAAACACGGCCAACAAAAACGGGTATAGGTCCAAGCTTATTTTGGATTTAGTTAGAAGAAGAAGGTTCAAAAAGTTCTTAGCAGGAATCACTACTTTTAAAAGGAACATAAATAACCGGAAAATCATTTCCTTACCCTACAACAAGGCTCTTATAAGCGGAATAAGTTCGATACTTAAGCCCTTTAATGTCTCTCTCGCTTTCAGCAATCCAGGTCAAATGAAGCAACTGCTGGGCAATCCTAAGGACCAGATCCCACCACTACAAAAATCAGGCATCTACCAGGCTCAATGTAACCAATGCCCTATGATGTACAAAGGGCAGACGTTCCGAAGCATAGAAACAAGATTTAAGGAGCATTTAAGCCACACAAGATTTGGCAGAAGCAACCAGTCAGCCATCGCGAAGCATTCCCTGGATACGGGCCACGAATTCCATATGAATAGTGTGAAATTAATAAAATCGGTCAATAAAAAATACTTGTTAGATTCTTACGAAAGCTTAGCTATAAATAAAACGGATAAGCAGTTACTGTTAAATTCGGACAGGGGCCCCATTGGTGAATCTAGTTTGATCCAATGGGTGGCCCAGTTACCAAAACGGTGATCACGTTTTCGGGGTTTTTTTGTTTCTATTGGTTATTGTTCACTATATATACCTTGCTAATTCAATAAAGACCATCAGTCGAAAGACTGCCCAAATGTAAAAGGACAAGATCCCCCAAAATGTATTCGATGTAATGGACAACACACCTCCAGTTACACAAAATGTCCTAAATATCCGCAAGTCAGGAGAGTACAAAGTGCTAAAGTGTCCCCGGAGATTTCCTATGCCTCAATGGTCTCCAAACAAGATAAGAGCATTAACGTGAATGATTTTCAAGAAATGTATAAACAAATTGGCAGTGTATGCAATTTGTTAAACGAACTGGGCAAGAAAATGCCACTGATGAGTGGAATACTTACGAATAAACACTGACAGTATGGCTGATCGATGTTATTCTATTACAAATCGAGGTAAACTTCGTTGCGTAATATGGAACGCCAGGGGGGTCCCCCGGAGGCGTATTGAGTTTTACAACTTCCTAACCCAATGGGATATAGACATAGCATTTCTATGTGAGACACACTTAAGGCCAGACCGCGACTTCAGGCTACCTGGTTACTGTGTCTATCGTAAAGACAGAATTCTTCCCACTACAGTAAAGTCCTCGTCAGGTGGGTCAGCAATTATTATTAAGAAAGGCATTCATCATCGGGAGGAACCAACCCGAGACTATATGGGAATGGAAGCTGCCTCTGCTATCATTACTGATGCCACACTGGGAGAGGTGAAACTAGTGGCTCTGATAATGCGCCAAGCATAAATTCGATGCCAATGAGCTCGACGAGCTGTTTTCCGGTAATATTCCCGTTATTATGGCGGGAGACCTGAACGCTAAGCACTCGCACTGGAATTCAAGATGCCATAACCAAAACGGTGTCCTTTTGTATGGCTACGTGCAAAAGCAATCTGATATTATTGCAGTAGGCCCTGTGGATGATACATATTATTGTGATCATTCTCCTTCAAGCGATGTACTTGATATTGTGTTGTTGAAGGGCTTCTACAAATCATTCAGTATCTATACTGTCAATGATCTATCCTCAGACCATAAACCAGTTGCACTAAATTTTGATAACGTAAACATTGACCTCAAAGAAGAACTGAGGCTCAAACAAGACTGGAAATTTTTTAGAGAAATTCTCAAAAATGATGACGACCCACTAAATAACGTACTTAGTACGAGCGACATAGATACCAATGTGAAAAGGCTTACTGAACGTATAAATGCAGCTATTGACTCTAGTGCTTCGCCCTTAGAGTCGAAGCAAGCTGATCACCTTGATCTCACCCCAGAAATCAAACAATTAATTGAGCAAAGGAATAAGGTTAGAAGGCAGTGGTACCGAACTCGTGATTCATGGCTTAAGACCAAGTATAATAGGCTCACAAGAAGAGTTCACGAGGAGGTAAAAGCACTTCGTAATGACAGATGGAATGTTAAAGTTAAGAGTCTGTCGACCCACGATAACTCTATGTGGTGCATGGTTCGAGCCTTGCAAAACAAGAAAGCCATTAATATCCCACCTCTGTTAGCCCAAAATGGCAAATTCATCACTAATGATGATGATAAAGCGCAGCTTATTGCAAGTTCACTTTCAGAACAGTTTGTCACGCCTACTGATGGTCGGCAAATAGGGCTTGATATGTCCGAGAAAGTAAAATCCTGCATAACTGGCTTCTATAATATTCATGGCAATGAATTCCCAAAACATAGCATTGATGTAAATGAAGTCCTAAGCATCATTAAAAATTTAAAAACGAGAAAAGCTCCAGGTAAAGACTCTATTAAGAACACTGCTTTGAAAAATTTACCTCCAAATACAATTCAAGATATTGCAAAAGTGATTAACGACTGCTGGAAGAACACTTACTTCCCGGATGCTTGGAAGCAATCAGTTGTCTTAAGCATTCCTAAGCCAGGACAAAATCCTGCAAATCCTGTTAGCTACAGGCCCATCAGCTTGTTACCATCAATTTCCAAAATCCTGGAAAAAACAATTCTCAAGAGATTCATTGAGCACTGTGATGCCAACGATCTCATCCGCGATGAACAATTTGGCTTTCGCTCAAACCATTCCTGCCAACTCCAAACATGGAGGCTCGCAGCGGATATCAATGAGCCCCTTAATCTCTCTATGTACTGTGGGGTCGTTTTTCTCGATGTACACAAAGCCTTCGACCAAGTCTGGCACGATGGTCTTATTTTTAAAATGATTATGGATGGATTTCCTCAAGACATAATTACTCTGATACACTCGTTTCTCTCCAACCGGTTCTTTCAGGCCAGAGTTGGAGATAGTCTATCTCCTATGTATGAAGTAAAAGCTGGTGTCCCACAGGGTTCAGTCCTGGGGCCAGTATTATTCAATTATTTTATGCGAGACTTTCCAAGCCCTTCTAAATGTAAGCTCTTTTTTTACGCAGATGACGCTGCTATACTGACCAGTGCTCGTCAACCAGCCGTAGTAGTCTCGCGGCTGCAGAAGGCTCTAAAGGAGTGTGAAAGCTGGTTTAGCAAGTGGAGGCTAAAATTGAATGTAGACAAATGCAAGGCGATGTTTGTCTCCAAGAAGAGAAAGAGATCATTAGATTCTCTAACACTATATGGCAAAAAACTGGACTGGGTTGAAACTTATAAATATCTTGGTGTTGTTATTGACTCTAAACTTACCTGGACTCCCCACGCAACTTATGCGTTGAATAAGGCCAGGAGAGCCAAGTTTAGCTTGATTGCTCTGCTGGGCCGGAATAGTGCTCTAAACATTGATAATAAACTCCTACTCTATAAGGTCATTGTTCGGACTATCTTGACCTATGGTATGCCCGTCTGGGCCACAATATGTAAAACTAGATGGAAAGAACTGCAAACGTTCCAAAACGTTACCCTTAGGACTATTGCGCAAAAAGATCGGAGAATTGTTCGCAATTCCTCCATTTATAATGACTTCAACATGACTCATATTGGCAAATACGTTCAAGGGCTCATGGAATCCATGCTGCCCAATATAGAAAATCATAGCAACGAGCTAGTCTCGGGCATTTTAAAGCATCCTATGCATAGAAAGAGATATCGTGATCCAAGGCATATACTTGATATTAATTTTGAAGACATTGATAATGTCTTATTTCCAGATTACTGGACTTCATAGGTCGTGTTTTATCTAATACTAGTGGTCTGCTTCTAGTCTAGACAGTCGTCAATCAAATTTTCCTCCACCAAGAGGAGGCAATTTTCTTTCATACTTTGGATGACCCTTGTGGGTACATCAGGCTTCTTTTCTAGCTCAGTGTATTTCCCTTGGAATATGATTATGAAGGGTGAGATTATGGAAGCTATGCTTCAAGTTCCACTTGAATACCGTTACACTACACTGTTCGATTGTCGATTGTCGAATAAACAAGTCAGTTCTCTCAAGAATCTCTTGAGGTTCTCCTTGTCTGCTGAAGATGAAAGCAAAGCTTTCGAAAGATATGAAAACAGATTATTTTAATATTTTATTTGTAAATCCATGACAGGAATAAATATATTGAAATTAACTTCGCATATAATACCTTTATTACAGGTTGTATTGTTTTTTTCATTCTTTTTGTTTTATTTCTTGTTTAACGCCTTTTTTAGTTGTGGTTAAAGAGTGTTGTGCTTTTAATCTGTTCATTTGATCGTTTAATTTTTTTTTAGGGAAAAAGAAACTATTATAATTGTCATTTCGGGTGTCATTTAAATATCCACGCGCCCAAATACGAAGTCTGTTCAAAAAAAGACCGGACTTTTGACATCCTAACTTTATTAATTGAATTACAACATTATAAGAGGGGAAGTCTTTCTTTCTGGTAAAGAGCTCAGTGGGACGAGTCCTCTCTTCCTTTCTGGTAAAGAGCTCAGTGAGCAAGTTACAAAAGGATATAGAAATGAAAGACCAGGGCTATACGGAGGATGCTCGAGGGCTTTCACTTGAACCATCACAGCATGTCAGCTGTCTTGTTGGCAATAAGAGGATGTTCACAGTCTTCTGGCATTACTAGTCTTATTAGATAGCCCTGACTTTGCTCCTCATGACTTCCATTTGTTCGGTCCTATTAAACATCATCTTTCGGCCGACGATGAATCTGTACAGGAAGTCACCGTCTGGTTCAGACAGCAGCCCAAAGAATTTTATCTTGTTTTGTGGGGCTTGTGAAATGATGGGACAAGTGTCTTAATGTAAACGGAGATTGTGCGGGGAAATAAGAATAGTTTTCAAATCAGTACTAGTATTTGTTTCATTTCTATATCCATTTGTAACTTACTCACTGACACTGACTTCCCCTCGTAATAGTTTTGTCTTTCAAAGTAGTACCCCCCTTGCTTGCAATGCACCGCTCCCATCGTTGGAATGCTGCCTGGAACTTGTTTTTTGGGATAGCGCGTATCTTACTCTACGAATTCTGTTTAATTTTATCTACATTTTGAAAATGATGTCTTTTTAAGGTGGTTTTCAACTTTGGATAGAGGAAAAGGTCTGCTGGATCCAAGTCTGGAGAGTACGGAGGATGGGGTAAAACGATCTTCTTTAGCTGCCAAAAACTGGCCTATAAGCAGATGCGAGAGATTTGGTGCGTTGTCGTGGTGCAAAGCCCAGCTCTTGTTTTTCCATAGCTCAGTCCATCTTGACTTAGCAGAATGATGACTGCATGAATTCACTTTGGCAGTTGTAGATCGCCAACGGATAAAGGTGGAATGATGCATCAAACAACAATTTGTTACCAAAGGTTGCCCCTAGATGGCACTAGTTATAGGAGCTCAATGGTTCGTTCGCTATGGCAAAAGTACGATCTTGTTTTGAACAGACGGCGTACATCGACGCACGTTATTATTCCTAAAGCAGTTAGTTGTCGATGCACTTATTAACAATGCCTCATGGTAGGATAAAAATAAATTCTTGTAGACTTAATTAATTGCCATTCATTACTGTGTCTCCCTCCTTTGTTTTACTTTCCTTCAATTATTCCAAAGTAGGACAGGGTTAAACTGAACTCAACTGAAGCAAATCTTTGAATCACGCAAAACAATGAGAATCATTTTTATTACCTGATTATTAAAGAATCTGACGAAAGAATTTTTTTAGGCTATTTCCATATCAAACGTCACTAAAAATAAATATGTAGACTTTACATTAATCTGGTGCATTTCATTTTAAACTTGGTTTATTTCTGCACATTATTTTTGCACAGACAAGGCCTCTGTTAAATGATAAATTTATTTTCTTAAGTAAGCCTTCATTTGTACTTAGCGTGAGCTTTATGTTATTGCAAACGAGGTAATATAATATTATGTGAAAAGTCTTTGCCAAATGCATAGTAACGTAGTTACAAGTTTATTCTTCAGAACTACATATTAATATACTCGAGGAATATTTAATTCCTGAAATTAATGATCTCGGCTTGTTTTATTCCCCAATTGCTAATTTTGTAGAATGCCTTGATAGATAGAAAATTTGATGAATAAAGCATGTCCCTTATTACACCAAACAAAATATGTATGCATTCAGTATCTGCGTCGCCTAATACGCCAAGAAAAAGACATCGCCACTCTCTATGAACATTTTGCCGCCTCGCAATTTCTCAGGCTATCGTTTTTACAAGTTTGAAAGATCGTTAACGAAATATTCACCTTGCTAAAAATAGGAATCGGAGGGATTAAAATATTTATTATTAGGTGTATTATTTTTAGTAATAAAACGGATATTATGTTGAAAGAAGGAGATCTCTTGTCCACAATGAAAGTGTTTAATATACATATATAAGTATTTCGGTCTCCCTGTGACCATCATTCCGTGTGATACAAAGGCTGTATTACAAATGAGGAAGAAAACAAGCCATTTGTATCACACTGAATGATGGTCACAGGGTGACCGAAATACGTATATTGTATATTAAACACTTTTATTGTGGACAAGAGGTCTCCTTCTTTCAACATGTTATTTGTCCACAGTTCTTGGTTTGTTTCTTAAACCGATATTATGTAATATTCTTTTGAATGTTCAAAGTTGTTTTAAATGAGTCAAAATTGAATAAATGGCAAGATAACAAAATAAAATATATGTATTTATCAGCGAGATCAAGGCAAACATTACCAAAAGAAGAAGAATATTAGAGAGTACAGGAATTTTTCTAGAAAATAGAACGCAACAAATCTTCATTTTTAATTGCAAGTCCTATTATCATTTCGCTCGTTATTAAATAGCAATTCAAAAGACAAGGAATTTTTTTTATTCCACACACATTTTAATACAAAACAAATGAAATAACTCAGTTATTCAGGCTCATTAGCTTCAAGCGGCGAGAGATCGTGAGGAGTGTGTAATAACGACAGGTATGAGGTGTTGGCAAACGACCAAAAATCTTTTTTTCGAAAGAACATCTGGAATTGCAAATTTCTCCAGGATTTAGAGTTTTTAATTATAATTGTTTCGAATAAGGTAATGGTCGCCCTTAAACGTACTTTTTAACGTTCCTGAATATTAGCAATAATGCTTTTTCTACTTGAAATGTATTTATCGCTATGTATTTCTTAATTCTATGCATGTTTGTATTTGTTAATTCTATTCGTACTGTATAATAATAGTACCAATACATTCCTCGGAGGGATATTCCAACCTAGGGTTTTATGAACAGCTATTCTAAATCTGTGAAAAAATTGCTGTTTAATTATAAATTCAAAAAAAGTTTACCATTTCTTCTACACCAACTAATAGATGTAGGCTTTGCCTTTACATTAATAGAAAAATCACGAAAAAAACACTTAACAACTGTTAGAAAAATCGTTTAATCTGGAAGTCACTAAATTAAAAGTGCACACACTCAGTTTAGCAATGAAGAAACTCAATGGTATCTACTGTATTATACGGATAGCTCATAAGTACACTTCATTAGTTAATGTTGATTAGTATATATTCAGAATGAAATTAACAATAATATAATAGGATACATTAATACATTTACCTAGGAAAAAAGTTACTTAATTTCGAATCTGCAGTCCGAAGCATTGAATTATGATAATGTTTTTAGGTGTAGCAAATAAATATATATAGTACATAAATCTTTATATAGTACATAAATCTTTTATTTATTTATCAATGGACGAATCTACAAAATCGTGTATATTGATAATATTGAGTAATGGCTTATGGTAACTGAAGTATGAGATATAAGCACAGGTATCGAGTCTCTCAATATGTGAAATAAACACAGCATCTATGTATAAGGTGCGTCTCTTTACTCGCGTCTGGCCTCATAATCGAAAGTGGGGCCATAAGCACGGCATCTATAATCACAAAATGATTATATTGTATTTTGTATGCTGCAAAATTAAAATTATTGCATGACCCGCAACGCTTTTTGGGGTCGGAACATTATTCCTAACTGTAGAGAGGAAGGAATCTGTAGAAATATATTAAGCACTCCGAAGCATATAGATTATAAATTTGATGAAGACTTCAAAAAGATCAAAAGACCTAAATGAACATTCAAAAATAACAAATCATAAATTGAATTGTGAGTAATAAATTATATGTATTGTAATGGCAAAGAGTTTACTCCAATACACTAAAAACAAAACGTTACGCCATTACAGAAATTTTCACGTCATTTGTTTTGAATTAACGAACTCATTGAGCTAAGGTAAGACAGCCAAATCTAATGGCGCTATCTGATACCACACTTTCAATATATTTGATATCTCTTGTAATGAAGATTTTAAATAAAAATAAAAACTGTTGCTCACACTAAAATGGTCAGTGTCTTTTCAGTGCCGTCGCGTGCTTCCAACCAACACTTCCTAGACAGAAGGCCTGATAACGGAAACGTCATATATTGTTACATCATTAGCCGACCATTATTAATCCTATTTAACCAATCATAAGCCCTAAATTTGGTCGACTAATGATGATGTAACAATGTATGGCTTTTCCGTTATCAAGCCTTATGTCTAGGTGGTGTTGTTCAAGCCGGCACCATTAATGCTTAAGTGTGCAACAATAAAGCAAGACTATGAATTGTGCTTTCTGTTTTCATAACGTTTTTTGGGTCGGATTTTGTATCACGCATTTTTCCAAAAAACGCTGATTGTTGAAATCCAAGATGGAAACAATGTAGAGTGGATTGTTGCTCGATCTACTTTGGTCATGTGACTTTTTAGTGCCCTGGCCTGTCTTTCTCGTGAGCTACGGCATTTTTCCGAAGCCAACGAGAGACAGGCCAGGGCACTCAAAAGTCACCTGATCATCGGGGTCCAGCCAACAATCCATCCTTCATTGTTTCCAACAAACGAAAAAATACTGATTGTTAAAATCCAAAATGGAGACAATCAAGGATGAATTGCTGCCCGAACCCCGATGATCATGTGACTTTTGAGTGCCCTGGCCTATCTGTCGTTGGCCTCGCATTTTTCAGAATGACGTTCAGCCTTAAAACATTATCATGTTAAAATATCATAATAATAAATCAAAACTCCAACGTTTATTTACTCCGCCATATGAAAAATAAATCCTGAAAATAATACACCAAGCAATATATATATTAAGATTATATACCTTCTATGATTATACCTTCTATGATTATGATAAAACTAAAAGTCGTTTGTGTCTGTGTAGCTCCAAGCGACCCTATTGGCTAATCATTGTCATGAGGTCCAAAGCTAATCAAAAAGGAATTGTTTCGATTGTTACGACTGTATTATTGTTAAACTCAGAATGGGCAGACGAATTTTAATTGTTGCAATATTTTTATTTGTATAATAATCTTTGGGTAGCAAAAACATTTTTTTTTCATTAAAATGTAATATCCATTCATTGATAACATGGTTTTAACATAATGTTTTAAGGCTGGGCATCTATCTATAAAAAACGTGATGCGAAAACCGACACCACGGTCTATAGATATTCATGGTCATCGAGCTCCATTGTTAAAATGAAGCTAAAGTTCCTAGCTCCCAATAGGACGGGAACTCTATTGAAAAGTGGCGCTGCATGTACATTCGTCCAAAAACGCCTGCAGCGCCGCCCTATCGACAGGCAGAAAATTTACTTTCATTTTCAGTTTCAATGAAAAACCTCTATCGCAGGTCACGGTCGGCCCTGATTCGATCTATGCGGCACCTGGCGCGATCTGTTTTCTTTAGCTTCTCGAAACAATGGAAAATGGCCGAAGCTCGATGACCATGAATATCTATAGACCGTGCCGACACCAAATAGTGTTACGGAAACAGTTTTGCATTGTTGTTGCACGTTTAACCATTGTTGGCGCCGGCTTGAATCAAATGCCGGAACTGAAAAGTTACCTGACCATTGTTGTCTGACCATAATTTTTCTTCAAATTTTTACTACAGATATATTATGAAATACAGGGTGATTACAAAAGAACTTCACACTTTTAAAAATTTATTACATCAAAGCTATTCAGAATATAGACACACCACATACGGATTCTTAAAGAAAAACTCTTGAAGTTTATTGTGACACAGTTAAAGATGTTCAATATGCCCCTCTGTCGTGACACGGCATACATCAATGCGGTAGTCGAATTCGTCCCAAACACGCATTAACATGTCTCAATCAATCCCACGTATCGCTACCGTAATGCGTTCTTTCAGCTCGTCAAGGTCACGGGGAAGGGGGTAGGGTGAAGACCTTGTCCTTTACACACCCCCATAAAAGGAAATCACAAGGTGTGAGGTCGAGACTCCGCGGTGGCCACTTTGCAAGTTCTAGTTTATTGTTTGCTCGACCAATCCACCGCTGTGGGAGAGTGGCATCAAGAAATTCCTGCACCTCTGTCTTCCAGTGTGGAGGTGCCCCATCCTGCTGAAAGATAAAGTCGTCACTGTCTTCATGCAATTGTGGCATTAACCAATTAACCAGCATGCCCAGATACGTGCCCCCTCGTACGGTCGACAGGGGGGCATATTGAACATCTTTAACTGTGTCACAATAAACTTCAAGAGTTTTTCTTTAAGAATCCGTATGTGGTGTGTCTATATTCTGAATAGCTTTGATGTAATAAATTTTTAAAAGTGGGAAGTTTTTTTGTAATCACCCTGTATATTGAAAGTGTGGTAACAGATAGCGCAACTACACCACGCTGCCTTACCTAGCCATGTAATAGCCGAATGTTTTGCTTTCAGCATTTTGAATGAAGACTAATGAATGTTAGTACATTGGAATAAACTCTTTTCCATTACAATAAATATATTTTATTATTCACAATTTAATTCATAAGTCATTATTTTAAAACATTTAGATTTTTTGATGGTTTTTGAAGTCTTCATCAAAATCTATAATTTACGCGCTGGTTGAATTTCTATGTGCTTTGAAGTGCTATATTTATTTCTACAGATTCCTTCCTATACGTGCCGGCTAAAAAGAGCGTTACGGGTGATGCAATAATTTTAATTTTTTGTCATACAAAATACACTCGTTTTGTGATTTAGATACTGGGAAAAGCTTGTATGTGCCGTGCTTGTGGTCCCCCATTCGATTGTGACCACAGATGCGAGTAAGAAGAGGCACCTGGTTTACTTGACATAGCGACAGACTAGATACCCGCGCTTATATTTCTCCACTTCAGTTATTCTAAGCCCTTATTCAGTATTAATGATGTACATGATTCTGTAGACTCGTCCATTGATAAATAAATAAAAAGTTTATGTACTGTATAATATATTTATATATTTGTTGCATATAAAAACCTAATTATCTTAAACCATTATTTGGAAGTTTTATTATTCAAAATAGTTTTCAACAGCGGCTTATAGTATAAAGGCAAATAGCGATTAGATAAATTACGAGATAAATAGCATACTGTTTATCCCTTTTTGGATAGGTTTGCCCACTATTTTGGGAAGTGACCAAACCTATTAACTTGACGTTCAACTTTAATGTTACCATAATAACAACACTTAAGATCTGAACTTTGTCAATATATGGCACTGCCTTAACTTTAAAATGCGCTTTTAGTTCGTGTCTGCCGAACTTCACCTTAGCGCTATTGTTTGACGCGCCGGACACATCTGATCTAGGCCCTAAGGGGTTACCTGTCGAGTAATTACCCGGTATTGATGTTTATCTTGTGTGTTTTACGGGTTTAGATTTGTTTGCTTTGCTATTTGCTATTGTTGTTTGGTTTCGTACTGATATTAATACGTTTTGGCTATTCTCAGGGACTTTGCGATTCGGATTTTATTTTTTCATTTGTGAATAGATATTGTCGTTTGGTTTTATTCAAATTTTGTAAGATTAGAGAAAATAGCATTAGTAGCGCCTAGGGGTATTTCCTGGTACACTTCTCGTCCTTCATGCATGGGGATGATTGTGTTTGTTGTGTGCCCGAATGGGCCGTGGATCATGTTTTTGACAACTGTGTCGTGTAGTTTTTTGTCAGTGTTGGCATCAAGAATTTCTGCAGTAATAATATCATCAAATTGGTTGGGACGCAATTTTTCTTTTAGCCACAGTAAAAGATGTACGTGGGGCAAACCGCGTTTTTTCCAGTCTGGAGTACATGAAGCACTGAGTCTCGCCATATATTTGACCTTTCGTGAGCAGAACTACCAACTTCCAAACTTTAGTTTCAAAAACTCGAGCATAGGATAGGATAGGATAGGATAGGATAGGATGAGCAAAAAATGATGATGCAATGACAGAAAATTCGTTTAATGCTATTGAACATAAAATGAGTATTGGCAACCGCCACTTGGCTGCTGATGGGACTTTGGCACACATAGAAAGTTTGAATTAATTTTTTTTAAGTTCGTACAGTTTATCAATAATCGAGAACCATCGATAGATTGTGTTATGAATGCAAATTTACCCCCACCAGCAGCCGATATGTGTTTATGAATGTGGCAGTTGCCAATAGCAGACGATAAGGATAGGGAAGTGTCTATCGAGGAGGCAAAGGAGATACACGTGTCTCCCTTAAGCCCTCTAACAAATGTCCAGACGACTGACAAAAGTTTGTGCGTTTATTTGTGTGTTTGAAAAGGAAAGAGGAAGAACGAGTATTGGTCAGGAAACTCTGCAGCTAAAAGACAAAAAGCTGTCCGGGTATCGGAAACATCTGAACAACGGAAGCTTCGTCTAGAGCAGGAGGGTATAAGAGCTTCTACGTCAAGGGCAAGGGAAACTTCGAAGGAAAGATGAGATCTAAAGTATCCAGTGACATTCCCCGGTGGTGAAAATGGATATTTTAATCTGAGGCAGGTCAATCCAATAAGAGGATAAATAAAGTCCCGGGCGACGCCGGGTTTTCAACTAGTTTACTTACTTACTTACTTTCCAAACCCGCTTATCCGTCAGGGTCGCGGGGGCAGCAGTCCTATGGAGGATCTCCAGCGATCGCGATCTTCCGCCATCAGGCGCATGTCCTCCCTGGTAATATCCAAGCGACTCGAACCCAGATTCTCCATGTAGTCTAGCCACCTGGTTCTAGGCCGACCCCTTGGTCTCTTACCCACCGGCTTGGAAAATAACAACTGCCTAGGAAGACCAGTTTGCGGCATCTGTATCACGTGGCCATACCAGCGCAACTGAGATCTCTCAATGCGGAGAAGTAGCGGCTCAAGACCTAAAGACTCCCTTATTGTGCTGCTGTGCACTCTATCTAGTAGGGTAACACCTGCTACACCTCTCAGAAATCTTGTACCCGCGATCGCACTCTTTCGGTCATTACCCAAGCCTCATGACCATAGGTGAGAATGGGGACAAAGATAGATTTGAAGACGGAGAGCTTGGCTTTGTTTCCCAGCTCACGTTTCGTTACCACGGTTCGCCACAGTTCACGTCTGATACAGCTTGCTGCACCGATCCGAGCATCCAATTCTTTCTCCTGCCGTCCATCACTCATGAATGCAATTCCGAGATACTTGAATTTCTCCACCTGTCTCAATGAGGCTCCCCTAACATGGAGAGCGCACTGAGCAGGCTGTCTTGAAAGGACCAAAACCTCGGTTTTAGCCACACTGATCTTCATTCCAGCTTCTTCACATTTTTTCAGCTAGTATTCTTTAAAATCAAGATTATGTTATTTTTCTTGCATATAAAATGTGTAAAATAGATAAAAACTGAAATAAGAGATATAATGAAATCAAAAAGTTTATTTATCTTATGGTAAAAAAAGTGTTTTAATGCAGTTATTCAGGAAATAAAAAATTCTAAACCATTTACAAGGTAAAAATAAAATCCGCAATGTCATCAATATTGCACAAGTATGTGAGAGGACGATATTTGGGAGAAAAATCCTGATATTTAATAAAAAAAAATATTAAACTGAATCACTATTAATTGGATATACAAAACTATAATAGAACGAAAATTAGTTTTCCCTACTGGTTAACAGGATGAAAACGTGAAATTGACAATAAATTAAGGTTGAAGAATGATTTTAATTTCTTCGCTTCATACCATTAGAATTCTAGGAAAGCCATTATATTCGGTTAGGCACCTTTGCAACTCCCCTTATTTTGTAATTCAGTCGTAATTCGTACATTTAAAAATTCGTTTTATTTATCATATTTTCTCTTCTTGATCATTAAGAGATCGAAACTGATTTCAAAACATGAAACTGAAGCGTCCAGACATGTTCGGAAAACTCAAGGAAAGTATTTAGAAACCAAGCTTGGGGGGAACGAACGGATGATGGGAGTTGCGAACTGCTTCGCTTCCCTTGGCGCATCCTTATCAAGAGACAATAAACCAAACGAACTTTGCATTCTAAGTGGTTTTGGACTTTATGCCCGTGAAAAGTGAGACTCCAGGGTTCGTGAGCTTGGTTTCCGTTGCAGACCGATCGAAATGTTCGGCCGGAAACGTGTCTCATCGACCGGTTGTAGGGTTGGAACCATGGCAACAGTCTTTTATACACACACACGTACGTACATTCATTCCATGGAACAGGGCCAACATTTGTAGAGTCGACAAAAAGGGAGAGACATTGTCATCTGCCGCACATTTCCTCTTCTTCATCAACTAGATTTGAAACGTGGGGGGGTGAAAACGGGCTGAAGTGGATGAAGGAGACTGTTGAAGTGACGCTTTTATACTAATCCCTGTAGAGGGATGGCGGCGGCCGCCGTGGCCACGCGGCTCCCCGAGAACCGAAAATCGCACCAAAAATGTATTTGCGAAATTTGCACCTGCGGGTGAGTATAAAATTACAGTTCCCTTTATTAATAAAACATCGTTTTATTCTCATATATTTAAGCCACGACCAATCCTATTCTTTCTGTCTAATCATGTATGAATGGCTGTAATTATTAATAATCTTGCACTTTGCTATTGTGATTGTTGTTATTGGTTACAAGTATAATTAAGAAACATGTTGAGTTAAGAATAGCCACAAATCCGATCAATAATTTCCCAGATTCATAAAAGGGAGAAATATTAATGCAGTTTAAGTCGCTTTTAACATGTAAACTCGTCAATTTAGACAAGAAGTCTCTAAACTGTGTGTAATGTTAGGTTTGTCTTACTATCAGTAAAGAATAAGTTTTCACTAAACTGAAAAGACAAGTCATTCATCCACTCGTATCTTCAAAACATCGAAGTGGAATGATTTCTTGTTCTTCACGATTGTTTACTGCTAATTATCTGGCCATGATTTTTTTGTTATTAATTAATTCTTTCTCAGCGGGTTCAAGGAGAACTCACCCCCCCCCCAACCAACCGCTCAATCACAATTGCCGCTATGGGCTTCTACTGTTTGTTAATCGATTTCTGTCGCCAATGGCACTATTTCCGTCTTGTCGCCCTCACTCTCTTTCCTAGAAGTTAAAATCCATAAAAATAATAAATTTCCCCATTCTACATCTCGTTTGCTCTCTTTTCTATTATATAATTCACTCTTCTGACGAAAGAATATCGATGAGACTAATAGCTTGATTGAGGCTAATTGCCTTACACAGTCTTTAATCATTAGTTTTTATGGAAACAAACTATAACGATATTAAATGTTGACAAATGATTCGAACCTTTAATGACAATAATTCCGGAAAATTTGTAACAATAAACATGAAATTCAAAAAAAAAATCAATGGAAAAATATTATTTTGATAGTTATTTTGATGGGGAAAAAACAGAGGAGAAAAAGTTACTTGCAAATCAGTATTCCATATTCCAATCTCTTTGAACATACATCAAATCTTTGCCTCATTCGCAAAAAAGAGGACCGATTTTCCTTTAAAAATACTGACCATATGCTGAAGCGACCTAAAAAAATTGACAGAGATGTATATTGATAATGACTCTTATAAAGAATCTTTGGAAATATTCATTTATTGAAGGTCATATTACTCAAGGAATAAATTATAAATGAAAAGAAAGACGAGGCTAAAAAAATGTTCATTTTTTAGTTTGGATAAAGCCAATGATATTTTGAGATTTTTGACAGAAACTTAACAAGATTATTAATATTCTTGATCAAAATAAATGTTATCGACTATTTTTTAATTGCTCATTAAATCGTAACTTACACACCGGCACTGAATTATTATCGTGTTGAGCCCCCGTTAGCCCGAAATGTAACATGTATGCTATTGGAGAATGATTAAGTGGATCTACATAGAGAACAGTGGTGTTCAACCGTTTTATTTTTAAGAAGAATCTCGCGAGGCACGTTATTCTATCATTTGACATTAACCGTGTTTTCGAGTTTCTGCCCCTTCCCTCTCCCGATACTACTAATAGATTAGCCTTTGAAACGCCATTAAAGTGAGTTCAAGCAAATAAATATTACAATATTAAAACAGACGACAGAAAAAGAAGGACCAGACACAAAAATCCTGGAACAAATACTTATGTCCATATATAAAATATTACTTGTGTATTCTTTTTAATATTAAAACAGAAATATGCTTAATAAATAACTAAAATAATAAACTCCTCTTCTCTTTGGACGATCCCAATTGTCCTGATAGAAGCCTCACTGAGCTAATTCAGATTGAATTACATAAGAACTTTGAAACACGTAGACCAATGCAAAACAGATGAGAGGAAAAAGTGGCCCGCGTGCTTCAGGCTATGCATCACTGATTTAGAGGGTACCAAGTATTTTGAAGACCTGCTTCCAGATTCCTCAGATTGTATGGAAATGAATGAGTCTTACAAATCACTTTTTCGAACATAAATCATAAGGATTTTGATGGGCCACGGAAGATGCTAGAAATCGCTGTGTTGTTCCGGGAGCCACTCATAAACGTTTTAGCATAATGAAAAATGTAATGGCGAACTATGAATGAATTTTATTTTACAGTTACATACAGATTTTTTTATGCAGAATACGAAAATCGTGTTTAAAAATATCAGAAACTAGTAGAGGCACCCGGCGTTGCCCGGGTTAATTAGAGTTGTAGGTAAAATACTATCCTTTATAACGGTTTTAAAACTTTGATATATTTTGGAATCATTCAGAAAATTTTAGAATGATTTAGGTAACTTTGATTGTTTTCTGAAAATAAAAGGTGAAGTCTGACGTGCGGAAAAAACACTATTAGAAACTCAGGGTCCTTTTGTCAGCAGACTGCCTTTAAACATCCACACTGCCTTCTTATAGAGTCTAAACTATTTAATCATTTTTCCGGTTAAACAGATAGAAACACGAACATATGTAAAAGAATACAAAAATGCTATTTTGAAAAAATAAGCAAAACGAACACTCTCACTGAGCAATCTAATGTTCTAATAATTATCAATTCTAAGAAAAGCCAGGACGACAGAAATTCTATGTCTTATTACAAATTCTTACGGCTTCTCACTTTTTCTCAGAAATTGAAATTATGATCAAGAAATTAGAAAGTCCGAAGAACATTACGTCCTCGACGTAATCATTTAAGTTGTGTGTCCTCAAAATCAGTCTTTGTGACCACTCGGGTGAACCCGTCGGAGAGGAAGTCCGGGGTTGATGTCGACACCAGGCTTGAATGGCAGCTTTGGACCATCTTCTGCAGCACGATAACGCTCGCCCGCAAACAATCGCCACACACTAGGAGTATTGCAGCGCCTACAGTTCAAAGATGAAAAACTGCAGTTCAAAGATTAAAAATCTTGCATCTTGCGACTTTCACCACTTTCCAAAGAAGAAAAAGCACCTTAAGGGACATTCAATCCCTGATGACGAGATAAAAGAGCAGTTGCACGTTGTGAAACACTCTGCTCAATATGGCTGGTGAGATTTGCTGAACTTCAGTTGTGATTTCCTCCTTCAGCTCAGACAAAGTGTGCGGATTGTTTGTATACACTTTACCTTTCAAGGCACCCCAGAGGAAGAAATCGAGAGGTGTTTGGTCCGGCGAGCGTGCAAAGACGAGATGATTCGATCAGCAAAGACGTCCTGCAGAAAGTGCATTGATGTGTGTGCTGTACACGTTTCCATGCACTACTGCACACTAATATTTGAATCACCCTGTATAATGAAGCCTGTATCAACTTCAGCTGCCTCTGAAATTCATCTCGTCCTTCAGGGTAACTCAGAAGTGACGGACTCTGAAGAAGTGTAAAGTAAATATATTTTCTTTATTACTAACAATTCGGTATCATAATGCAAAATTATATTTATCTAAATTATCTTCTGATTTAACAGGTGCTCAATACTTTTCTGACTTCTGAAAAAAAAAATCTGAAGTTCTAAGAAACATTTTTCCTATTGATATAATTATTATTGTAATGCTACTATTGGTTTTATTTTTTCGTGTAATTATAATTAGTAATACTATTTATATAAATAATAAAGCGTAAATAAATGAATGGGGCCAAGGTTACAAGCTTTCTCTTCCCTGTACGAGTAGTCCCTACTAGCTGACTGCCGCTGCTTGGAGCTCAAGCTTTAAAAATTAATATCTTCAAAACGGAGCGAAACACAGTTTTGAATTTTTTGTATTGTTTTTATGAAAGTATGTGTAAGATATTAATAATTTTTTAACGAAAAAAATACCCACCATTTGAGAAATTTTCATAAATAAAATATTTTTATTAAATTCAAATATTTGCGCATGCGTAATACAATTTTAAAAATTTTATATAGAATCTACAGTTAAAGAGCTTTCGTATGTCACCAATCACATCTTTCTAAGTAAAATACAACCGAAGTTACAGTACTTCATAGATAAGGCCCCCACTCAAATTTCGAAAATTTTAAATGAAACTTCCATAAAAATGAAAAAAAATAAAAATATTTGGTATTCATTACTAACTCTCTAGGGCAATTGTATATAACAAATTTCATTAAAATCCGAGAGGTCAATGCCAAAACTATAAAATTTCTGCCTGAATTGACGTGGAATGACCCAAATACATAAAATAAATCCAAATTTTTAATTGACTTGAGGAAAATTTTGAGACTCAACCACTCCAATTTCACACGGGAATGCAGGGAATTAATTACATAAGTATAAGGAACGGTTTTACCACAGTTGGTTTGGTTTGGTTTGTTTGGTATTAATGTCCTTTTCAACTGCCATGGTCATTTCAGGACGGCGTTATAGGGGCCGCAAATTTTGCCTCGCAAGGGTTCTTTAACGGGCAGCCGGCAAACGACTACACGGGACCAACGGCTTTACTTCCCCTCCGAAGGAGGTGCGTGATCTCAGGATTTTCCCCCTGAAAAAATCCTCGTCGTCCTCGGGCATCAGAGGCGATCACGCAACCCCTGAGCCACCGAGGCCGATTACCACAGTTGAAAGAGATATCTTTCATCTGTGTTTTTACTTAGATTTGCATTGTTCCATGTTGCACAGTGAATTAAGAACAGTGATATCCAGGTTGAAATTTCCAACAAACTTGATTTTTATTTTTAATACGCGTTTCGGTTTTAAACCATCTTCAGTTAAAAGTTACAAGATTTAAAATGGGAGCAATTTATAATCCCATGTTAATTAACATATAATGCTAATTGCGCCCATATGGGCACTCTTTCATCCCCAGTCAATCGTGGGAGAAATTGACACGAGTGGAGAGTGAATTTCTATCAACTAAGTAAATGGAGAAATTTTTGAACACATAAGAAAATATTATAAGCACATAATTAATAAACAAACTGATTAACTAATGCCCTTAAATAACAATTTCTAATCCATCAATAATAAGCCATGTTAACAAACCAAAAGGCAAGTGATCACACACTGTATGTAAATATGAATGGATTTAATGACATACTGTATATGTACCCCTTATATTTATATAACTGTACCCACTTTGGATTAAATATAAACGTATACGAATAAAAGCATAAGATGAGAAACAAAACTCTTAACTCTTAACCCAACCAGAGGAGAAAGCAAACACCTTATTTTCTGTGGATAATTACTTAAGGTACTTACGAGAGTGAGAGAGACACAAACACTTTCCACATTTGATCTTTTTATTGATCATGGATGCGCATTTCGATCGCCATGCGATCTTCTTCAGCATGCGTGTACACAAATGTAACAAAATTCCCACTACATTGCAGTTGTGAAGTATGGGGGAAGGGGAAGAAGGGGGTTACAAAGCGAGGGGACTAATAGCAGTTTAAAAAAACATTATGTCAGCCAATCAGAAGTTACACTCAAATCATTTGCTATAAGTTCACGGTTATAGCAGGTTGAACAAAAATGATAAATAAACAATAATAAAATAAAATAAAAAAAAATATATATATATAAAATAACATTTAACCTGTTAAAAACATATTATACAGTGAGTTACAAATGTAGCATTATCACATAATCCAAAAATTAGAAACACAGGGGTGGGAGGAAGGGGGGGGGAAGGAAGGTTTGCCATATGTGGCACAGAGAAGGGTAGGGAAAGGGGAAATTGTAAACAGAGTGAGGGTGGCAGGAGAGCATCCGAGGGACTAGGATTCCTGAAGGAAGGTGGAAGGGGGCAGGAGTAAAACCAACAATCACAATGATAGGATTCAAAAATCAAAACAAAATGAATACATAAAACGAAAAAAAAAAAAAAATAAATAAATAAACATAAATATTTGTTTATTTATTTATTTATTTATTTATTTTATTTTTTTCGTTTTATGTATTCATTTTATTTTGATTTTTGATTTTGATCGAAGCGGGAGGGGGAGGTTTACAAAAATATGACGTGTGCTGACACCCGGGGAGAGGGGTATAAAATTATTAGGAAAAAGGATGACGTAATTTGTGAACGGCCCCATTGAAAATTCCGCCCACAAAGCAGTTGCGGAGAGCAATGCGGGCGAATTCCGCTAATTGTGAAACGGCAGTCCGTGCGGAAAATCTTCGTCTTGCGTTGCTGGCTCCGCATCCGCCTATTTTCCGCCCACAAACTCTTAATTGTGAAGCAGGCTTTATCCCTTATTTTCACTTGTTGCTTCTCACTGATGAAGGACACAGAGAGTTCCGAAATATACATATGAAATATACAAATAAAATTCATTCATGTGAAATAGTGGTTTCTTTTCTTCCTTTATTGTTATCCTAATGTCCACAGTTTTGGCTGTTGTATATTTTTTTAAATTTAAATTTGTTTTTCTGTTTGATAGGTTTGCAGAACGGTCGATATTGAAATGAATCTGTCAATTACGGTACACTTAAAGTTTTGTAGCTCCTCACAGGCTATTTCAGATGATGTCGATCTTAGTCATCAGATAATCGCTTTTGGCGGCAATTTCGAGTATTGAACATTTCAAAGATCTCATCTTTTTGAAATTCCAGTCTATTTGGCATGTTTGAAGTCTGGCACCATCAAGATGGGCAACCAAATAAAAAAAAAAAAACCCTTTGAAACTCTGAAGGATTCCTCGTTTTCTTCAGTGGCCGAGAGGGTTGGGGCGTGGGCTTTCTGGTTCTCGAGTCCACCTGATCGTGGGTGCGAGTCCCGCCGTGGGCGTGGATTTTTGTGTTTATCCCGGGCTGCGTACAGATGTAGCTTTGTCAGGGGCGCAAAATGACCTTAGTAGTCGACGCCAAAATTTCTAATAAATCAACCAACCAACCAATCGTTTTCTTCATTGTCAAAATACGTAAAGGAAAATGACAAACCCGGACCCCCACTTTATGCCTGATCGAAATTTCAAAGTTATTTCAAAATCTGATTGTTTTATAAGCTACTAGAAAATGTGGCTTTATATTTTTGCAACAGGCAATAAAACATGAGTTATTTATTTTATTTTGCAAATAATCATTGCTATATTGCAGGAATAAGTAATAAACAATCCATGGTAGTTTCATATTCATTTGCTTTATTGTTCGATTACATGTTGCATGGAAATCATAAAAACTAAGTAGCTTTATATTTAGGCAAAGCACCTTATATATTTCTCAAACAAAATGTAAAAGGTAGAAATACATTCCGCTCATCACTGTATAGAGGAAGGATGAAAGTTTTAATCGTTCGCCCAAAAATTCCATTCAATTCCACGGATTAGCGGTGTTTCTTGTTTATAAGAAAATGATGACAGCACAAACGGTTGCGAAGTATGATTCCATTGTTCAAGGGCAAACTTTAATTCCGCAGACGGTTCAAGACATAGCCGGCTTATCTTAAGCAAATTTACCAGTGACATAAAAATTCGTAGAAGATGGTTCCATGAAATGGCATAGCGAAGGGAGGGGTCATGATGCCCCGGGCGCCAATCTTGCACCGAAATTGGGAGGGGGGGTAGATGAAGACAAAATACAGTAGACTTTCTATAAATCGAATCTCAAGAGAAGAGCAAAATGCTGCGATTTATAGTGGTCTTCGATTTATCACTCTTCTAATAGGGAAGACATAAACTGGTATTCTTCGATTGGAAATTCGATTGATGATGGTAATATAACCGAAACACATATCGACTTTATTAAATTATTTGAAGGGTCCACAGCAAAAACCATCAAGGTCCATGAGACCAAATTTTTCAGGAGAACAAAAACAAAGTTTCAAGTCCTAATGGTAATGTACCAGTAATAAATGAATGAAAATAATACCGACTTATATTTAGAACATTATTTATTCATTAAAAATGAAAAAAAAAACGTTTTGCAAAATTTTACAGGAATGAAAACACATTTTTGAATCAGTTTTCACCGTCAATCGGGTTTTTATAAGGTGCTTCAAATTTTAGGATGCGGACAGGTCTGGTTGGAAATGAACATTTAGGACGGTAAAGAGTAGATAAGCATTGAATCCATGTTTCAAATTGTAACTTGAGAACAGTCAATTACCAAAAATGGGAATGGTTTCTTCCTATTGTTTCTCAAAACTTCCCTCCAATCTTCTGGCATCTCAGTTATTGTTTTCTGATTAACGAAACTCATGTCTCTATCACACTCCAGATAGCTATGACCTCTAACAGGGAATATACGAAAAGTTTAAATCAGCAAGTAAAGGATTTAAGAAAGCAATACCGAAGGCAAAAAGATCGCGGATGACGACTTATAATCAGAAACTTAATTTGTTGAAGCTGATTCGGAGTGATATGAAAGAAACAAGAATGATGCTACCTAAAGATAGACACCCTGAATATTTAAGATGGCTCAATAACCCCTGTCAATTGAGGCCTCCTCGGAAAATAATTAAAAACCCAGAATTAGGGTATAGTAAAATTTTCTTTCCCTCATTCCTTGGTATCTATGCGATTGAGGAAATCATTAAAACAACTCAAATGCAGGATGTGAAATAACCTTCAATCATACCCAAGTAAGCTACTGACAACCTTTAACGTAAGTGGTATGCATATGATCCAAGATTTGTGTAAAGCAATAATTCAGTTGAAGAAATTCCCTGATAAGTTGAAAATTGCTAATATTATACCAATTTATAAAAATGGAGACCCAAATCAACTAAATAACTACCGTCCGATATCCATGTGGAAAAGAATGTTTTCAAGGATTTGATAACGCAAATATGGCCCAGTGTACCAAGTCAACAAAAGGGCAGCCACCCTAATGCCCGTGTAAATTGGTCTCCTATACAAATATATATACATGCCACGGAAACAGTAGACAAAGGTAACAACTTCATCAAGGTTCAAACCGACATTTCCAAGGCTTTTGATACCATCTCACGTGAGCAACTGTTTGAAGACCTGAGATCCTTCGGCGTTTCAGATGAGTATCTTACACTAATTAAAGACTACTTTACGACGAGGAAAAATGCCATCGATGGTGATCCTCTGTGTTACCAGGATTCGTTACGTGGAGTAATACAAGGCCTTACGTTACGTATTGGCCTTTTGCTATTTGCGGTAGCCACTTTTGCGGTATTGGTATACCATCATGAATTTAATTTGAAAATAACTAGCTACGTAGACGATAACATCTTTTACTCCCCATATAAAGAAAACAAATATGAAGCAATAATGATTAAAGTACGAGAAAATCTTCAATGGATAGAAAAATGGTATAGTATTCGAGGAATGAAGTTGAATGATACCAAAACAAAAATATTAACTATCTCTCGAAAATCAGAAACGAGACAGTCATTGACCTTCTTGGGATTCACGTTCGATAGTACGCTACAATTTAATACCTTATGTGAAAAAATTATTACTGGACTAAAAAGCCGTGGATATCTCATGAAAAGACTGAGATCTCTGTTATCTTATAAGGAACTTAAAGTGGTCATCGAAACAAAAATTATCCCCTATTTGTACTATACCGTTGTATTGTGGGCTAGTGTACCTCAACATAATTTTCAAAGACTAAAAGTGGCCTACAATGCTTTGCTCAGAACAGCCTTTAGAGCATCAAATATGACTCAATCTCCCTGTTACGTCATAAACTAAAATTACCGACACTCGAAGCTATACGTGCTTTGGGTCTCCTGGTTGAACTTTCAGGGGCGCTTGGGAATCCTCTTCATCCGGCCTCATTTATTTCAAAGTGACTACAAAAATCAGACAAAGATCGAACAATAAGGAAAAACAAGATTGAAATCCCTTATAAGATAACGACCTTCCTCGCCAGACACTTTCCATACAATGCGATATCAATATGGAATACTTTACCATCAGAGGCCCGTAATATACTTTACCATCAAGCCACTTGTGCCCATTTCAGGAGAAGAATTAAGGAACATTACCAGTTCAATCAAGATATGTGAATTCAGCCATCAAGCGTTTGCTTTTGTATGCTTTAATGTGACAACGACGTTTTTCGTCGGATCCCTACCTCGATCTTATTTATTTCTTTGGGAATGCTCACCAAATAATAAAATAAAAATAAAAATAATAATAATAAAATATAACCTTGATACTGTCAAAATGATTAGCTTGTGTAACGATATGATGGTAGTACCGAATGAATGTATAATTTTATTTTGTGCTGCGCAGGTGTCATAGAAAATCACTAGGTTTCGAATTTCCGAGGACAGGATGTTATGCAAAAATGATTCAGCATGGAGCATACATCATCTGCCCCCTTCTTTTGGTAATTTTAGAAGATTTGCACTCCTCTTCGACACCACTACTCTCTGATAAGTCACTGATCATATTGTAAAGAATCTGTATCACTCGAAATAATAAAAGAATGGCAAAAAAAGGCGCGGAGAGTATGAATGTAAGCTAACTTGTGCTCGACTGAAAAAACGTAATACTGATGAGAAAAGTGAGTGTCGCTGCCGTCTCGTGGTGGACTCTGATCGTTCTTTTCGACAACTTTTTGGACTCTGATGTTTATTGCATTGTATGCCACATTCTTTTTTACGCGATTCAAAGAAATAATGATGGTTCTGTAATGTTTCGTCTTTTCACATGACAGTACTCCCTAAACACCAACACATGGCACCGCTAGCTCAAAATCAACCAAAAGCGGACCTTGATGGTTTTTGCAGTGGACCCTTCATTTTGTTCCATCATAGACCCTTCAAATAAGCTAATATCAATTCGATTTATAGCGGTCCGGATTGACAAAATTCGATTTGTGAGCAAATCTATAGAGGCTAACTTTGCTCCAAAAAATTCGATTTGTACAAGTTCCATTATTTCGAATTATAGATAATAAAAATAAGAAAAATTGAATACAGGGTGATAAGACCCTGAAAAAAGCTGACGTTTCTGTCAAAGCAAAGAATAGCCTCTATCCGAAACGCCAACTTTTTTCAGGATCTTACCGCCCTGTATTTAATTTTTATCATTGTTTGTTATTTATTATTTTACTTCCAGGGTTCTTGTGCCTCGTCCTTCTTTTCTTCTACATCCGTCATTCGAATTATAGAGCGGAAGGGAATAGACGAATTACGGAGGAATTCAATTTATCGAGTTTATACTGTGTGAAGACAAATGTGAAGAGGGGCAAAGAAATGGATCCCATAGGGGCGCTATTGCCTTCGCTACCCCATTGATTTCATGAACTAGAGTTCTTGTACAAATAAAGTTCCCTAACATGTACAAACGGAAAGCGACTTCTGTGGCGTCGCCATTTTCCTATAAATAAGAAACAGCACCGCTGTGCGACCTTAAATGGAACTCGTAGATGTGCTTTGAAGACTTCCTTTATCCAGTGATATTGGGACATATTTTTTCTGTTTTGTACAGTTGGTTTGAAATAAATTTTTGAAATTTGATCCATCTTTCTGAATAACCCTGTTTGTCGTTTGCATGACTTTATCTCTCAAATTATATACGGAGAAATATTTAGATTTTTCATTCCTCTCATTTTTTTATCTATTGTACACCGCAGTACATACTTTAATCAATTGGTAGATATTTAATACTGCATATCATTAACGTCATTCAAAGTGTTGAACTGTTTAACTTGAATATAATCGCAATATGATTAAGATGGTAAAAATAACTCTTAGATAACTAGTTGCAATTTGAAATTAATGAAACTCTTAATAGCATCTAATACAACATTTAATTTTTTTAATTGTAATCATAAACTGACCAATCATTAGCCCTTAGCCACGTTGCAAAAATCCTGATTAGCTATTAAATAACATTCTCGTTATATTTGCTATTTGAAGTTTTATACCATTTCCAAAGTTGTAAATCGGCCTATACTTGACGATTAAGTCGAAACGCGTCTCCAATTTAAAGAATTTTTGCATTGTTTTAAACAGATCCGTTTATTAATTATCAGCAGTACTATGTAGAACTAATGTCGTTAAAAATTCTAAGTGATACAAGCAGATTAAAAATGTCAAAAAGGAATTTAATCATACAATTGCATTGTATAATATATTAGTTTCAATTTAAAATGCTGCCACATATAAATACGCAGAGAAGCTTGTAAATGTGTTTATTATAATAATTATTGCTCTTCTCCAATTGGCATATTTTTAATTTTTACATGGATGGTGAATTTCACCTTAAAACATGGCATTAAAAACTTCCTTGAGAAAAAAAAATTTACGACCGTTTGTATTTTCTGTAGTAAATGATTAAAAGCCTAAATTAAAAAAAAAGGATGACGAAATTATTTGTGAGAGAGGATGAAAGAATAGCATTTTGAAATTTGGAACCTCGATTCATTATTATGATTATTATTAGAGCCCCATTATTTTGTTCATTAGCTTTGTTAATATCATGAGTGCGCAATATTATTTCAAATTCGAAATACAAAAGATTGCGATGATGGCAAATGGAAATAGATTTCGTGCCTTCTTTTCTCATATGATTTATGGGTAGTGGGTTGGTTTGGTAGACCTCCTGGCCTTGATCGAAGTCTGCAATTAAAAATCACCGATATGAAATTGAGACGACTCAATCTGTGACATTAAACGGCGACGTCGCCAAAGAAACGGAATCAGTTGCGTTACAGCAGATGTGAAGAAGGAAAACGAAATAAGAACAAAGAGTAATTAACAAGCAAAGAAAAAGTCTTTAGCATTGGAAGAGAACACGATTTTGATATTGCACAGGGTGAAATTTGTCTTATTTGATTTACGAGTTTTCTCAGAATTCCTTTCCGTTTGACAGGAACCCATCAAGTGTTTGTTCCTTGGAGAAAAATTTTAAACCCAAAATTAGATTTTGTTACTTTTATGAACTGAACAAAGAAAGGATTGCTGTGCAAACAATTCGAAAGCTGTTTTGGTTATGAAAATTTCATTTTAAATCCTTTTGAATTCCTTGGCCTGTCAGGGAGTTCATAATGCGATTATGTAGGGAAATCGTAAACGAGCCGAAAGATCTTTCGAATGAAACCTCGTTTCAACGTAGATTGGATAAGAGAAATTATTTTTCAGTGTTCATTTCGAATCATTAAACATATAGGACTTCTCAGATAAATGAATTTTATGATTTTTAAGAGCACGACTTCTTTAAATTATGAATAAAAAAAAACATCAAATAAGCTCACGAGACTCTTCTGTCAATGCATTTAATTGCACGTTTTAAATGCCATGGGGCATTTTCACTAAAAATTATCCTTAATATTTCCAATGGATTTTATGACCACAGAACAATCTCTAGCTTTACGTTTACAGTATAATTAATTTATCTTTTTTCAAGGAAAAAAACTCCTCTTGTATAGACTAAATACATAGGCAGTTTTTTAAAGTTCATATCTACCTCCCTAAAGCTTTTAGGTTTATTAAAAATTTCTGTAACTTATTCCATTTTATTCTCAACTTGAAGATGAAACATAAAGCAAATGGAGGCGGCAATTCCTTCACGTGCTCATGACAGATTTATTCTAGACACTTGGGTCTATTCACTTTCATTTTTTGAATAGGTTGATAAAGGAAAAGGGCAAATATTTGGGGGGAGAAAGACATCTAATGACGAATCGATAGCACGTGTGAAGGTTTCCTCAGACAGAAATCGATATTTTGGTGTCAACAACCTTACGCGGAATTCATGGCCCTTCATTTAATCTCTGCACGGATGTCAAGGTTTTCTGTTCCTGTCATGCGAAAAAAAAATTGTATTTAATAGAAAATGCTAGGACAATTTTTTTGAAATTTTAAAGTTTCTAGTTGATTTCAACATTTTTTTGCCCCTTGCATTGTAAAATTGAAAGCAAATATAGCCACAGTATTTACATAACGCGAAAATAATCGTAATACCTATACGTATATTGGAGAAACTTCAGGCTTTTTCCTATGATCTTTCGAGCATTTCCTAATCATACGAATTTAAACGAAAACAAGAAAGATTTTACTGATATGGCAGATAGAAGGGGCACATTTTCGTGTTACAACAGCGAGACATCAGCTATCGATAGCTAGAACTAGCCTGCATTTTAAAACGTTTTAATAAAATTAATATAAATATTGAAGCGAGCGATTAGCTACTAACAATCAGCTTTTGATAACAATATGTCGAACAGAAATAAGCCACAGATTACTTATACACAGATGCGACGTTCAATTGTTAGTTCAATTGTTAAAGTGGAAACTGGATGGCTCATTGTTTTGACGTCTTCGATTGTAGCACTGCCCCTGACATTCGCTAGGTGCGCTGTTTGAGAACATTCGTTCTTACCTGTATTTAGATGTCTAATAAAGAATTCCGTATGTAAATTTCCAAAAAGATGTGTTATACTTTTTTATGTGGTTGAAACTGCATAACTCATGGTTTTTATTAAATACGATAATTTAGTATAGTCATCGATTGTAGCGCACCCAGCGAAAGTCAGGGGCATTGCTACAATAGATGAAGTTAAAACAATGAGCTCTCCAGTTTCCACTCCTAACAATTGATTGTCGCATCTGTGTAATCAGTAATCTGTGAATAAGCTGTGATACCGATTAGTTATGGATAACAATATTTTACATGTCATATCGTAATATTAAAAGATCCAACGGTACTGTAGTGGTACAATTAGAATCCCTCCAAATTACCTACTTCTAAACCAATTTCGACCATCAATAATTACTCGTTTTATAACCGTCATTGCAAGTTGTTTGATGTATTACATGGCATGTCTTAGCAATGAAAGTTTCCAATTGTACCATATGGTACCATTCTAATATGTACTACTAAACAAATTCTGACTGTCATTAATTAGTCATTACATTCATTCATGTTCGCATGATATATTACATGCGTTTGTAAAGCGATGCATGCTGTTGTAAATCCCAGCGGGGAAATGACGCCTTTATTCCCAGACGTCATCGATTGTCGCGCTTAAACGCATCATTTTCGGACACACATTCTATGACGGATAAACCATAAACAAATGAAATCGCATTTAGTATCAAAAATGGACTACTTGCAATGTCAATTATAGCTTTACTGCACGAAACGAAAACTTTGCTATTTTCTTGAATGGACAAATGACAAGATGAAAGCTGTCTGCATACGATATGATAATGAGTACATTGAAAAACATACTAGTCATTTACAGCAATTTTATTTTATCAATGGAAATGATAAAATTTAAATGTATGCACCATGCATTGTAACAAATTTTCACCGAGGAATTTTTTAAATATGAATGGAGAATATCTTAAGTTTTGTAAAAGCTATTATATAAAATGTTTTTGCAAATTAAAAATTTCCTTTAATCACATTGGAAATTCATGAAAGAATATTGGTGAGTGCAATAACCATTTTGAAAACCTAAAATCGGAATATATATTACCTGGACTCTCTTGAAAAGGCATTTTAGCAGAAAACAAAACTTATAAGCTGTCAAAACTAACACTTGGACTGATGTGAGCCACTAAGTGCACACAAATCACAAATCAAATGACTGCAATGGCGGACAGTGCAGCAGAGATAGCGCTGCTCGGTGGCAAAATCGATCAGCAGCACATTGTCTGTACGTTCTAGATAATCTCTATTCAAGTCTTCTTTCTACTGTAATAAACAGTTTCTCTTTTAATATTCAAACTCTTTTCATTATCCCATTTCAATACCAAATGCATTCGAGGGCTCTTTGTTTATCTTACTCTTAATCTAGTGACTTTTATTATTCTTTCACAGACGTCATCGTTGCCCCCATCGCAAAGGAACTGCTTTGAAATTGGGTGAAAATGGTAAAGATAGCACCTTCAACACGGAATACGATGAAAAGTACAAGACGCACAGTATGCTGCCTAGAGAAGCGGCGCTTCGGGCGGCCAGGGACCAATCAGCCGTCAGGATTATCGACCCTCTAGAAGATATCACCACTACTAAGTGAGAAACATTTACCATTTACTGTACAGTGTTTGTAATTCATTTCTGTGAAATATCCAGTGGTGATTTTTTTAGGACTTAATTTTCTTGAGTTCCAGATCTCCTGCGCGTTTCCCCTTTTAAGTTCGAATTTTTCACTTCATTTCCTTTTAATTTTCCTGTTATTTTGCCACCTCCTTTCCTGACTATGGTAATTATTCATTGTAAGCCTGGATCAATCGGGCTAATGGGACCGCGAATACATTACTACATAAAACCTACCTATATCGTAGGATTAAAGAAAGTAATGGAAACACCGTATAAAGTAACTAATGTATAAAGTTCCTTGAGAATTACAGGAAACTGGTACCGGCTCCTAACGTGTTTTACCAGAGTGGCTCGATAATATCGACTTCTGATGACTGTGCCAGTTAAGAAAGATTATTAAAATCGTCTTCTTGTTCCTAAACCAAGATCAGACATTATAATAAGCGAGGGCAAGACGAAATGGACAACGTCATTGTGTGCGGGAATGCCTGCCTAAGTGGAGTTGGTAGCTCAAAATTTCTTTATAGTCTTTGTCAATAATTGGGCCTGCAAAACCAATCATATATCTATCTAAATCATGACTGAATGTTTATCATGCTCCACCGTTGGAATTAGAAAACCCGAATCGTAAGCTACTGTAGGCGTTCTGCAGGTAGTGTGAAGTACTGTGAAGAACGATACATCCACCCACAACAGTAGACGAGGATTTGTGCTTA
Organism: Rhysida immarginata; assembly: GCA_023313115.1. Lineage (NCBI taxonomy): Eukaryota > Metazoa > Arthropoda > Chilopoda > Scolopendromorpha > Scolopendridae > Rhysida > Rhysida immarginata. Next base: position 2,523,151 of record JAHWFO010062673.1, on the reverse strand, counting down.
TTGCATCTTTATTTTTTTCCGTGTTGCATTCGCCTAAATTAGTGGCCTAGTTTATGAAACGCCTCCACTGTTTTGCTAAAAACGAATTACACAAGGTGTAAATTCAGCTCCCTTAAGAGCAAGTGCCTTCTTTTATATGTCCAAATTTTCTTCAATGCCCGTCTACCACTGCCATTCAGCTTACATTTCCGTTCATTAAGATATTAAGCAGAAACCATTTTACCTTCAACACTGTATATGGCCGTGAATTTTTTTTACCGTAACTTTGATACACTGCAGTTTGTGCCATAGATGTATCTGTTAAACGGATATCAACACTTTGCCTACTATGGATGGAAGTCGGTAAGATTGGACTTAATGCGCGCGCAATCACTACAACTGCATAATGTCCACAGATGTACTGATACTTGCTAACAGGTGCACAAAGTACACATTACACAGCGGAAACTAGAACAGGGAGCGGCAGTAAGGGCATCAGATATTTGTCGCGAGATGTTTTTCTTAAGCCCAACTCTTGTATATTAATTATATATGGCATTTATTATTTAAAGGAGATAAGAACACTAGTCAACACACTTTTTGTAACTAAGACCACACAAAGTGCTCTTAGTAGTAATTTGTAGGTAGAATCCGAATCTGCTTTTAGATTTTTTATATCACGTCAAGTTTCCAAGTTATGCACGTCGAGACTTCTATGTTAAAGTAATGGGAGTGAAGAGAAGCGGCTACATTGTTAAAGTATCCATATTTTGGGGCCGCAAGGAAATTTACCAGGCCCCAAACACTGAATGATTTAAAAATGTTTCATTGTAAAACAAGAAAGCTGTGCGTGCTAGAGAAATTTAAAAATTATATTCGTAATCAGCAGAAAAAATACTACCAAAAATCACCCACTTTCATTTTGTTACAAGAAAAATCTTAAATTTTTTTGGCTAGTGGAATTAAAGGAGAAAGATGCAATGTCGTATTCTTGTCAAAATTCATAAGTGTTGGTGATTTTGTATACAGATTACTATATACAGGGTGTTTACTTTGAAGTGATCCACCCAAATATCTATAAATTTATTAAAATTGCCAACAATCTGTTAATACAATGCTACAGGAAAGTGAGGATGCGAAATCTGATGCTCACGTCAAATTTGACCTATTTAAGGGTCAAATCAGAACTTAATTTTTTAACCTTCTAAGATACAATAAAATCGGCAATGGAAACTTGTAGAACACACCATGTTTATCCCTAAATTACAAATTTCAGGGTAACGACTCATTCATTCTCATTAATTTTCCAAATGTAGTCCCTACTGTATTCTAATAAGTATGGTTTTGTCCACATCGGCTAGCCATACCTTTCACTTTACCCACTCGATAAAGGGAAGGGGATGAGATTTTTTCACCGGGATTTTGCTAAACCCACATTTTACATGATGCTCTACAACTTTCTAAATAACACATGGGGTCTAACCCCCTACCCCTACAAAATTAAAATTTTCAAAATTTACCCCTTCACCCCCAGGGACGCGAAATGTTTTGATTCTGAATTAGGGGACATTAAAACCAAATAATCAATATTCAATGAAATTAAGCCAAACACTGTGGATACATCTGAGTCATAAAATTTATTATGTGGAATAGTGTTTTCGGAGTTATTTGTCTTTCTATAATCAATATGCATTTTCCCCCAATCTGTTCCTCTTGAGTCGTTATTTGGACCTAAAGACGGGACACCAATTATGAAACACCCTGTATTGAGAGATAAGCACAGTTTCTATTTATGCGCTACGTCTCTTAATAGTTAAGTTGTAAATTAATTTCTTTTAAAATGTGAATCTACAAATTAAAATAAAATGCATTCAAGTGATTGAGTGATTCATCAACAATTGATGAAGTGAGAAATTATATATATTCAAAGTTTTTAACAAATTAACAAAAATTTTTGAACCTATGTTGTTAAATTATGCATATTATCTATTCAAAAAAAGGTTATTTTAGATTGCCTACAACATCTTAAAGGCAGTTTGATTTATGTTATTTAAGTAAATTAATTGGTAAACCTTGCAGTATTTTGATAGTTTAAAAATTTTTTAAATAATATATATTCAAAGTCCTTTTAACGTTACTCACTTTAATGTGACTTTAGGAAATGAATGAACTAGAGTCTTAACAGTCTTAAGCCGGAAGCAGAAATTGGCTTCCAGTCCTCGGTTTCGCGTCCGCTTTAAGAATGCTTTATGGTTTGTTCTTTAAGTTTCATCGCCCTGTTAATAAATTATAAGATTGGTGTTCCGTTTACCTAGAACATCATAAAAAAGGCCATAAAGCCAAAACAAACTCACGTGTGAGCTTTTCTACTGATTTACTAGTTCCTTAAAGCAACTATTTTATCAGGAGCAACGAGTCGTAACGAAGAATTTTAAACTGATATATGTAAATGAGTTTTAAAATAATTATTACAACGTAAAATTTTATTTTAATATTAATGACAGATGTATATGAATTAAAATTTTTAGAAAAGATTATATTGAGCATCCACTGACCAAGCCACAGATACTTAAACGGAATGGCGAAACATCGAAATTCCAAGGAGACATGGACTTTAATACGCAGTATCGATCAGAATTTGATCGTAAGTTATGTTTAAATATAATCTTAGAAATCTTCATTTGCGTGACATTCGTGAAAAAGAGAGCGAATAAAATTGCATTCGTTGTTCAATTCTTTTTTCTAACAGCCAAAGCAGCTGACAGAGCTCAGATGATTAAACGGGGAGACGAACTTGGTCCGAACACAGGCGATTTCGAAGGCACTCCTACATATGCACGTAAGTTAATGGTTCCACTTTTCTTGCTTTGTACTTTAAATTTCATTTTCAGAATTCCTCAAAATGTAATGGTACAAAAAAATGGTAAATCTGTTTGATAATACTGAAAATAGCGTGCTTTTACTTATTCATTTACACTCACTCACCAAAAGTCATGGCACACTTGCCTAATAACGTGTTGGGCCCCCTCTGGCCCAGATCACGGCGGCGACCCGTCGTGGAGGAGAATCTACCAGCCCCCGGAACACATCCACAGGTACTGCAAGCCATGCCTCCTCCACTGCACTCCAAAACAATGCTGCATTTACCGGTTGAGTTGGTGACGACCTGAAAGATCGTTCGATGACGTCCCACAAATGTTCAATGGGATTGCAATTTGGGGAACGTGGAGGCCAAATCATTGTCGTGAAGTCGGTAGCACGTTCCTCCAGCCACTGCCGTGTCACAAGGGCCATGTGTGGAGGCGCATTATCTTGCTGGTAGATGCCGTCACTCGGGGGTAAAAACAGTTCATGAAGGGTACAGGTGGCCCACAAGTATATAGACGTAGGAAGTTGCACGCAGAGTGGATGTCAGATGCACAATGGACCCATTGCATGCCACGAGAAAACACTCCAGACCAGTATGGAGCCTCTACCTGCCTGAGTGGTCCCCACCTGACAAGCGGGGTCCATGGCTTCGTGTGGCCTGCACCAGACACGGACACGACCATCGGCCCGATACAGCTGAAACCATGACTCGTCGGACCAGGCAACCCTTCGATGTGCAGCTGTCAAGAGTGGCACCCGTCGTGGCCTCCTGCTCCCAAAGCCTGCAGCTTCCAAGGTTCGGCGACGCCTAGCCTGGGCCAACCAACATCGACATTGGACCACTGAGAACTGGCGAAGGGTTGCCTGGTCCGACGGTCACATTTGTGGGACGTCCTGGTTGTACCGCATGGTGATTTGGCCCGTTGTCGCCCTTCGGTCAGCAGTTGCAAGCCGGGTGATCCGGCGAACACCTCTGGCATCATTAAGGCGTGGGTTGTAACCTCTCGTTGGGTGTACTCTCGATAGACCCTTGCTAAGGTTATGCAGGAAAATTGCAGGGTGTTTGCTATATCTGATATTGAGGCTCCCATCCGTCTGGCACCAACAATTATCCCCCGTTCAAATGCGGATAGCTCTCGGCGTGCTGCCATTTCGCAGCTAGTTTTGCTTACAATGACTGTGATATTAAGGAGTCCTGTGCACCTGCATTCCGAGAATGGAAGCAGCGGGATCTGTCTCATTACGGACAAGGAACCTGATTGGACGGGTGTACCTTGACTTTTGGTGAGTGAATGTATATGGAGAGGAAACTTTAATCTGTATCACGAATTATAGCAACACAATGGTAGAATTTCTAATCAAAATTTCTAATTTCTAAGCTTCCAAACACCTTCTCTTCTATAATAGGAATAGAATTAATATCGGGCTCACCCATCGCACCCATTACAGCTTCTACTCTACCGGAAGAACTTTCTAACTTTCTACTAGATTACGGCACTTTGCTGAATTTGTTAGGCCTTTCAGGATGAGATGTAGACTGATAAAATTCTTCAATATTCATCTCATCAATCAGTCGTGCAAGGTCCTCACTTTGTAAAATTGAGATTTTTAAAACGAACTGTTTGTATAAAGTGTGCCCAAATGAAAAGGGAACTACTGTTATATCTAACGAATATTTTAATTATAGAATATTTTAAGTACAGAATATTTGACGTACAATTAATGTGTAACATGACGCCCACACATAATTTCCTTTGATAATGATGAACCGATCTCAGAGCGTAAGAAGCGAATGATGGCTTCAGTGTTGAAACTCCTGGGTTGCATACGATGTTCTGCACTTCTTTGTCGCAGGTGAACCGATGACGTGTCAGTGATTTTTTTAAGGGGCCGAAAATATGGGAGTCACATGGGGAGATATCGGGGCTGTATGGAGGATGTTTGAGAACTTCTCATCGAAATGTTTCCAGCATGTGTAGGACCTTCTTGGCAACAAGTGGATTAGAGTTGTCTTCGAGCAGCACTATCCATTTCGAGAGCTTCTCTCTGCGCTTGTTTGCGATGGCCCGTTTCGGCTTCAGTACCGTTCAGAGTTAACTGTTTCATCCCGCTCTAGCCAGTCAAGGAGTATGTGTCTTTTTTCGTCGAAAAATAAACTGAGCATCACTTTTCCGGCCTTCATGGCAGAGTGAGCTGTTTTGGGACTTGGGGAGCCGGGATGATGCTACATCTATCGACAAGCATATTTACCAACTTCGATTAGATACAACGGGGCTACAGCGAAGCTCTCCTTTTCATTTGGGCACACCATAAATGATACGAGTTATATTTATGTACCTATATAAGCTATACTAGAATATCATTAACTTCAGCGTTAGGAGATCCTATCATTGTACTACTGGAATTCTGCGCGAACAATAAAAATTGAGCAGGCAGTATTTATCTTACTCTCATTAAACCCAGTCTTCAGTATCGGCTGGTTTCCGATCTGTCATTCTATATAGCCTTCCAGTTCGCGATTGGATTGCATTAACTCCTTGATATTTCTTTTCCCACCTTTACTATTGTTCGGGATAGACGAAGCAATGTTAAGTGTGGCATTCTTTAGTAAAGTCGAACATATATTAAGCGTAAAGGTGATATTATATGATAATGCTGAGCGCCACTGAGCGTCACTTTTATGCCTATCAGGAGCACGACCGTGACAGATATAAGCAATTTATAACTTAGAAGAGATGTTTTGTTACTTTAGATAAAGTGGGCCGCTTAAATACTAGAAAGAGAGCATTGCTCTCTTTTCTGTTCGTTTTAGTAAAACATACAAAACTGTGGATTAAAGTTTGCTAAATTAAGATAAATGAAAATATTTTTGTTTTGTCTTGTACAATATATATTTCATCGCATTTCTTTGCATATCCTGACTTTTGGCGCATACTATATTTTTACACGAGTTAACGATAAAATACTAGGCACTTTCGGAAAGGGGGGGGAGGGAATGACACCAAATGAGTGACGTGAAAATAATTAGTGTTGCTTCTTCCAGTGTTATGGAGTTCTTCTGGAGATTCTATGGACTCTTACACGCCGAATAATGATAATTCCAATTTTTTTGAAAACATCATTTCATAGTTGACATTCCGTCATTCGGATATCATTATAATCTGTACAAAAATTAAGCAAAAACTTTGGAAAGAAACAACCCAAGGGGGGGGGGGGACTCTAATCCACAAGGAGAATTGAAATATCGGATACTTATTTCGGCTACCAAGTAGCCATCTTTAGCGATGAGACACAAAAGCCAACTTCAAAGATGAGATTCAACTCCAGTTGATTTTTGTCTCTCATCTCTGAAGATGGCTACTTGGTAGCCGAAATACGTACCCCACCCCCTTTTTTGATTACCACCTGTATTCACTTAGTACGTTAAACTGATAAAGAACATGTTTTATGGTCTTAAAATCAGCGTAGAAAGTCTATAATATTAGATTGCTAACTTTTAGATAATTTTAAAACATGTTTTAATTTAATGCAAATTCTTTTGGAGTCTTTAAAAATATCAATATCAATTTTTTTGAATATTCTATTGTTTTATGTAAAAACCATCATTATGAACATTTTAAAAAAATTCCATGTCAATAAAGGTCTAAAAGTAAAACATATTTAAATATTTTTCAGAGGATTATAAAAAATGGCCCTTAAATCGACCGGAGCGCATGCGAATGCAGGAAGGTTACCAACCGTCATCTGCACCATTTGAAGGTAAAACAACGACAAATGCAGATTATCAGCCAACAGCAGTCTCATCGTTAAACAAACCCGTTCGTCCGCAAACGGCTTTGAAAATCGGTGAAGGGGAATTGGATGCATTGACATCTCAAAAAAGAGACTATCTTCCCCATGAAGTGAAAGCTCGAGCACCTATACGAAAAGCTGATCAATACGAACCTAGTACAGAGCCTTTTCAAAATAACAGCACAACAACAGACGATTATCGAAAATGGGAAATAAGCCGTCCTGCGCAAGTCAAGAGACCTGTCAGTTACATGAAACCAGCAGGAGAAATGGAGACGGATACAACACATAAATCCGATTATATTGGAGGAATGGGCGAGAGAATGGACGTCAAAAGACCACGTACGAGTAAACTTCTTGAAGGCGATTTTCAAGGAGAAACAATATCAAAAAAAGACTATCAACCCCACGCGATTGATAAAACAAAACCTATCCGCCCAACACAAGATACTTTACAATCAACAGATCCATTCGACGGAGCAACAACACAAACAGAGGATTACCGACCTTGGGATGTCATTCGTCCAGAAAAGAGGAGAAAAGAACAATACATTAAACCAGAAGGAGAGATGAACATGAACACCACAAACAAATCAGAATTTACGAAGATGCCACTTGAGCGCACCTTACCAATTAAACCAAAGTCTTCAACTCAAACAGGAGGAGACTTTGACGGAACGACAAATTACAAAAGCCAGTACACAAACATGCCATTAGAACGTACAAAAGCTATTAGGCCTCAAGAAAATGCATTACCAGAGGGTGAATTTGATGGAACAACAAATTACAAAAGCCAATTCACCAACATGCCTTTGGAACGAACAAAAGCATTTAAGCCTCAAGTAACAGCCTTACCTGAGGGCGAATTTGACGGAACAACAACACAAAAAAGCGATTATAAAAACGTTCCTCTCGAAAAAACTAAAGCCTTCAGGCCTCCAACTAACACGCATACTGGAGGAGAATTTGATGGAACAACAAATTACAAAAGCCAATTCACGAACATGCCATTGGAACGAACAAAAGCATTTAAACCTCAAGTGACTGCCTTACCTGAAGGCGAATTTGATGGGACGACAACACAAAAGAGCGATTATATAAATGTTCCATTGGAAAGAACAAAGGCCATTAGACCTCCAACAAATACTCATACAGGAGGAGAATTTGATGGAACAACTAATTACAAAAGTCAGTTCACCAACATGCCATTAGAACGTACAAAGGCTATTAGGCCCCCAGAAAATGCATTACCAGAAGGTGAATTTGATGGAACAACAAATTACAAAAGCCAATTCACCAACATGCCTTTGGAACGAACAAAAGCATTTAAGCCTCAAGTAACAGCCTTACCTGAGGGCGAATTTGACGGAACAACAACACAAAAAAGCGATTATAAAAACGTTCCTCTCGAAAAAACTAAAGCCTTCAGGCCTCCAACTAACACACATACTGGAGGAGAATTTGATGGAACAACAAATTACAAAAGCCAATTCACTAATATGCCATTAGAACGCACGAAAGCTTTTAAACCTCAAGTGACTGCCTTACCTGAAGGTGAATTTGATGGGACAACAACACAAAAGAGCGATTACATAAATGTTCCATTGGAAAGAACAAAGGCCATTAGACCTCCAACAAATACTCATACAGGAGGAGAATTTGATGGAACAACTAATTACAAAAGTCAGTTCACCAACATGCCATTGGAACGTACAAAAGCTATTAGGCCTCCAGAAAATGCATTACCAGAAGGCGAATTTGATGGAACAACAACCCAAAAGAGCGATTACATAAATGTTCCACTGGAAAGAACGAAGGCCTTTAGACCTCCAACGAATACTCACACCGGAGGAGAATTCGACGGAACAACAAACTATAAAAGTCAATTCACGAACATGCCAATAGAACGAACAAAAGCCTTTAAACCTGAGGCAACTGCTTTACCAGAAGGAGAATTCGATGGGACAACAACACAGAAAACCGATTACATAAATGTTCCGTTGGAGAGAACAAAAGCCTTTAGACCTCCAACAAATACACACACTGGAGGAGATTTCGATGGAACAACAAATTACAAAAGCCAATTCACCAACATGCCATTGGAACGTACGAAACCTTTTAAACCTCAAGTAACGGCTTTACCAGAAGGTGAATTTGATGGAACAACAACACAGAAGAGTGATTTCATAAACGTTCCATTGGAAAGAACAAAGGCATTTAGACCTCCAACAAACACTCACACTGGAGGAGAATTCGACGGAACAACGAACTATAAAAGCCAATTTACGAACATGCCAATAGAGAGAACAAAAGCCTTTAAACCTGAGGCAACAGCTTTACCTGAGGGCGAATTTGATGGCACAACAACACAAAAAAGCGATTACATAAATGTTCCACTTGAACGAACTAAAGCCTTTAGGCCTCCAACAAACACTCATACAGGAGGTGAATTTGATGGAACAACAACACAGAAAAGCGATTACATAAACGTCCCACTGGAACGAACTAAAGCTTTTAGGCCTCCGACGAACACTCATACGGGAGGAGAATTTGACGGAACAACGAATTACAAAAGCCAATTCACCAACATGCCAATAGAGAGAACAAAAGCCTTTAAGCCAGAGGCAACTTCTTTGCCAGAAGGGGAATTTGATGGCACAACAACACAGAAAAGCGATTACATAAACGTTCCGCTGGAACGAACGAAGGCCTTTAGACCTCCCACAAATACACATACAGGAGGAGAATTTGATGGAACCACGACACATAAGAGTGAATTTACCAATATGCCAATGGAAAGGACGTATGCCTTTAAACCTCAAGAAACAGCTTTACCAGAGGGCGAATTTGATGGCACAACAACACAAAAAAGTGATTTCATAAATGTTCCTTTGGAAAGAACCAAGGCTTTTAGACCTCCCACAAATACACACACAGGAGGAGAATTTGATGGAACAACAACACAGAAAAGTGATTATATAAACGTTCCTCTGGAACGAACAAAAGCATTTAGGCCTCCTACGAACACTCATACGGGAGGAGAATTTGATGGAACAACGAATTACAAAAGCCAATTCACCAACATGCCAATAGAGAGAACAAAAGCCTTTAAGCCAGCGGCAACTGCTTTACCTGAAGGGGAATTTGATGGCACAACAACACAAAAAAGCGATTATATTAATGTTCCGCTGGAACGAACAAAGGCCTATAGGCCTCCTACAAACACTCATACAGGAGGAGAATTTGATGGGACAACAACACATAAGAGTGAATTTACCAATGTACCAATGGAACGAACAAAAGCTTTTAAACCCCAACAAACAGCCTTACCAGAGGGCGAATTCGATGGAACAACAACACAAAAAAGCGATTACATAAATGTCCCTTTAGAAAGAACGAAGGCCTTTCGACCTCCTACAAACACACATACGGGAGGAGAATTTGATGGAACAACAACACAAAAAAGCGACTATATAAATATTCCTTTGGAAAGAACGAAGGCTTATAGACCTCCTACCAATACACATACAGGGGGAGAATTTGACGGAACAACAAATTACAAAAGTCAATTCACGAATATGCCAATAGAGAGAACAAAAGCCTTTAAACCTGAAACAACTGCTTTACCAGAAGGTGAATTTGATGGAACAACTACACAAAAGAGCGATTATATAAATGTTCCTCTAGAGAGAACGAAAGCCTTTAGACCTCCTACAAATACACACACAGGAGGAGAATTTGATGGAACCACAACACACAAAAGTCAATTTACGAACATGCCAATGGAGAGAACAAAAGCTTTCAAACCTCAAGCAACAGCCTTGCCAGAAGGTGAATTTGATGGAACAACTACTCATAAGAGCGAGTTTACAAACGTTCCACTTGAACGAACAAAGGCGTTTAGACCTCCTACCAACACTCATACAGGAGGAGACTTTGATGGAACAACCACACAAAAAAAGGATTACGTAAATGTTCCTTTGGAAAGAACGAAAGCTTTTCGACCTCCAACGAATACACATACAGGCGGAGAATTTGACGGAACAACAACACATAAAAGTCAATTCACAAACATGCCAATGGAGAGAACAAAAGCTTTTAAACCTCAGGCAACAGCTCTGCCAGAAGGTGAGTTTGATGGAACAACTACTCATAAGAGCGAATTTACAAACGTTCCACTTGAACGAACAAAGGCTTTTAGACCTCCTACCAATACTCATACAGGAGGAGACTTTGATGGAACAACTACACAAAAAAGCGATTATACTAATATTCCACTGGAAAGGGCAAGACCATTTAGACCTCCTACAAATACCCATACAGGAGGAGACTTTGATGGAACAACTACACAAAAAAGGGATTACGTAAATGTTCCTTTGGAAAGAACGAAAGCTTTCAGGCCTCCTACGAATACACACACTGGAGGAGAATTTGATGGAACAACTACCCATAAAAGTCAATTCACGAACATTCCAATGGAGAGAACTAAAGCTTTTAAACCTCAGGCAACTGCTTTGCCAGAAGGTGAATTCGACGGAACAACTACTCACAAGAGCGAGTTTACAAACGTTCCACTTGAACGAACGAAGGCCTTTAGACCTCCTACTAATACTCACACAGGAGGAGACTTTGATGGAACAACTACACAAAAAAGCGATTACACAAACGTTTCACTAGAAAGAACAAAGCCTTTCAGACCTCCCACAAATACCCATACCGGAGGAGAATTTGATGGAACAACAACCCAAAAAAGGGATTTCGTAAATGTTCCATTGGAAAGAACGAAAGCTTTCAGGCCCCCGACGAATACTCATACTGGCGGAGAATTTGACGGTACCACAACTCAAAAAGCAGATTTTACTAACCTTAAGGCTGATCCCTCAAAAGCTGTTAGACCCTCTACTTCAACAAAATTAAGTGATGAACCGTTTCAAGCTGAAACCACTACAACACGCGAATATAAACCATGGGAAGTAAAACCTTCCGTTGGCAGAAGACGAGATGAGTATGTAAAACCAGAGGGTAATATGGATCTCCGAACTACAACAAAATCCGATTTTATTCAACAACAATCTGATCGTTTGAATGCCGCCCGTCCACAAACCAACGCACGTCTTTTTGAAGGCGAATTTTTCAAAGACACTACACACCAAGATCAATTTTCTCGTAAAACTGGAGTTAGAGCCCAACCTATTCGTCCCAAAGAAGGGTTGCACGTTTCTTCATCTCCTTTTGATGGCCAGACCACAAATGCTGCAGCCTATAGAGCGTGGGATGCTCAACGTGTAGAAGGTCGACGTGCAGATATCTACAAAAGACCAGAAGGTGAAATGGATTTGACCACTACTAATCAAAAGGAGTTTACTCAGCGTAATGCTGAGCGAACTAAAGCCTGGAAGCCCCCCACTGCCATGCCAATATCTGGAGAATTTCAGGGGACCACAACTCAAAAGCAAGACTTTAAGCAATGGTCGCAGCCACTTAACCAGAAACCAACAGTTGTCCAGGAATATAAACCACCAACTGCCAAATTCGAAGCGACAACTACGACACAAGCTGATTTTCTTCCTCGTGAAGTTGGTGAACGTACTAGGCCTAAACGCCCTTTAGGATCTGGCTTTCCTGTAGGAGGAGACGCATGGGATAATGTCACCAGCTATAAAAAGGATTATCCCCATCGAGGAGATCATCCGTGTCCTGTTGTTCTTATAGGAACAGAAAAATCTGAATACAACTATAAAAAGGACGTTGGTGGCCATAAATTTTATAGCCCGAGCAACAGTGCTTTAACAAGAGGTTAGGCAAGATTTACTCTAAATATTACTTTAGGAAAATTTATAATGTATAAATCGCGAAACGTGTTAAATATTGCAGGAAAACTTTCCTTTTGTAATTATGTTCGATGATTTTTTGCCATATGAATAAATTTTAATATCTCGCATTTAATAGATTTTCGAATAAGTGATGTGACTTATATTTTCGACACTTCTGTATTTTTGTAAAATTCATTAAATATTAAATTTTATGAGCATGATTACACAAAAAACTTATAACTGTAAATATATTTTAGAATTAATTTTAAATAAAACATTACTAAAATTTTTCCAAAATTGAGACATGGAAGATTTGGTATTTTTTTTTTTGTTTTATTCATTTACTAACAAGTATGGTGTTAAACCAAAGCATACATTTTAAAACAGGTTACGTCATTTTACAAAGGAATTTCTTAATTGCCATTTAATAAAATAAATATTTAAAAACGCCGTTTAATAATCATTAAGAAAAATTTGATCTCTTATCTGTGATCTTTATGTTAACATTAGCCAAATTATAAATCTAAATTTTAAATAAAAAGGAATCTTGTATATTCATAACGTGCAAAATAACATGCAAGAGATTTATTCGTAATGAAATGGTTTTCACTTTACTAGTCGAATTGTCGAATTTGATGCGAGACTGAACTTGATTATACAGGATTCAATAAATATTTTTATTCTTGTCGACAAAGCAGTATGTTACTTTAACATCAACAGGCAGATGAATTCAAACATGATCATTTAACTATTCGAAGCGAAGCAAAAGCTAAACAGAAAGAGTGTGAAGAAGGAAAAGAAAAAAAAAACATTTACCTGATGCCACATAATTAAATAATAAAACATGCAAGCACATCAGGAGAGTTTCCAACAAAGATGGAAAATTTAAAGCAAACCACGATATATTTAAAATGCCGAATTAAGATGGATAGAGAGAATTTTTGTTGCAGACGTCATTTATCAAATCATCAATGAAATTATTCAAAATTAAAAAACAAAACACATACCATACTGCGGACAAGAATTTCATTTTACACTCAATTTACGCTCCATATGACTTGGTTCAGAATTAAAATAAAAGATGCTGCTGAGGAAACGATTACTTACAATCATGCCTCTTATAAATACTGGCCATTATTTTTTGCCTTAATGAGTGAAATTACACCATTTCTCTGAACACACATTCACACCTGACAGATTATGATGGCGACAAGTCGATGAAGTCATCGTAATTTTATTTTCAAGTAACTCATCATTAAAATAAAATAGGCACGTGAAGGATTATGCAACGATTATTGCTACTAAGCAACATACTGGGTTGTTTGCTTTATGTGCATCTTTGATTGGTCTTTGCTCAATTCAAAATCAAATCTACCGTTACGACTCCAGAAGAATATTTTGACAGCAGAATTTTATTTTATTTTAATGAAATGAACTTATGAAAGCTAAATATGCAAATGGACAAGGAGGAAGAAGCATAATTTTTTCTTGATTCCTTCATTGAGAGGACTGTAGATGACTTCGAGGCCAAGATGTCCGTTGATTATTGCATTTTTTTTTCTTTGCACGTGTTCTTTCGCAAAGTATCTTTGCAGTCAACAGAAATGACGGTCAATTTCTTTCGCACTTTGCTGCGAAATCCATGAAGTTTACAACTTTAGGAAAAGCAAAAGAAAACAAGCTGCTGTATTCTAATATGGAAACTTTAAAAAAAATAAAATAAAATGCGCTATCACAGGGTGCAATACCTCTAAAAAAAATGTTACTTTTCTTAGGGGACCGCATAAGGAACGAATAAATGTTGTTTTTTTTTATCACGATTCTTTATTTTCAAAATTTACCGCCTAAAATGTTATACAAAAAAATATTTCATAAAATCTTTTAAAAACTTTTATAAGCTGCAAAAGTTTCAAAAATCATAAATTTCTTTATAAAACTTTAATTTTTTTAAATTTATAATATAATTTTCCTAATGAAAATGCTGTATTTTTACTTTAACTTTTAAAGGTGATTGATTATAGACTCTAGTATAAAATGTTTCACCTCTTCAGCAAATTTGATTCTGCTTATTATATGCTGCGAACAGTTATCTTAATAACTAATTGTTCTAATCCTGGGTTTCAAATTATAATTTGAACATATGTTTGATTCCAGACAAGTAATTCAATTGTACTAAAAATGATATAAAAGTTTAACAATTTTTACATCTTGCCGGGCCCCCCCCCCCCCATCTTCTGTTCTGAACTGATACATTTAAGACAGGAAGATGTTTTGAACATCAGATACATTTAAAATATTTAACTTCTCTGACTGTCACTTGCGCCTGTCAGAGAACATGTTTCATATAGTTTTAAATTTTTCCTCCCTCACAAAGTCTTCATTTTAACATAAAATTCTGTCCTTTCAGCTGAATGCAAATCTACCTTCTCGCATACTGAAGATTCAGTCTATCGGCCATAGGCCTTTGTTATTTTTATTAGCGAATGTTGGGTGGCGTATCGTTTGATTGAAAAGAAAATTGCATGGTTTTGACGATCAGTAGTATCTGTTTCGGAAAAAATCTGGTAAAAGAAGGTGTGTGTTTGCCTAGGAATGGAAAGAAGAGCCGTTTTTTATTATTCGTTGGTGTGATAGAATTCTTGGCGAATTAAAAACAGTTGATCGTGACAGACGTGTTGGGAGGACATCGCGATTTTTCTAATAAAAACTTAAGGACTCCTCTTATAAGCGTAATCCAGGAAGTAAACAAAGGTAACCTATTTAGAAATTAGTTTAAGTGACGATTTATATAACTGATATTTTCTGCTCATTTGCCTCAGCCATTTATTTACATCGCATATGCCTACTGGAAATTTGTAAGAACTAGCTTTAGATCATTATCAGTCGATTGCAACAGCTTTAATGATGACTTGGTGAACATAATTTTGCTCGGGAAGACGGAAAGCAATGTCATTTGTGTAATTTGCACTTTTTGACTGGAATACGTTTATGTTCACGCCTTCCTGCGAAAATCAAGTAAGAGAGGCTGAGGCCGGCCCAATCAGGTTGCAAAACAGGCGGGAATTAATAATAATAAGCGCTTTCTTTAAAAAAAAAAAGTCATTAAAAATTTGAAAAATGAAAACAAGCCTACATACACGCACCAATACGCACGCAAATCTACAACTAAAGAGTCGGTTTTTGTTTCAGAAGAAAATGAAACTCTCACTGCAGAAGTAAGTGAATCATTGAAGGATGAAGGAGAAACTGTAGAACTAAATAATCTCGATGTGATCAACACTGATGACATCGCTCGTTCGAAGCGACTCTTACTGGATCCATGACGTCTCCTCTTTGTTCCCCTTTCATTTGTCATTTTTAGTTTTATGTAATTTCAAGGGCAACTGATAATAGTCATGCAAATATATTTCAAAAAAAATCAGACTGCAAACTGTAAGTAAGATATGATTTACTATCACGCGATTACATAGCCACGCAGCAAAGGAAAGAATTAAAAAAAAAACTCACCACTCAAAATACGACGATAACGATGGTCCTTTATAAAATTACTTTAATGAGATTAAATCACAACTCTATATACTTTTGAATATCCATCATCATAAAGTTGTAAAGATTGCTCTAGCTTAATTTTTATTTAATTTTGCCCAGAGAGTTGTCGGTGATGATGACGACTTTCGTTGTTCCCGTAATGAAATCATTAGAAAGAGTCAACACTTTGATGGCAACTTTGTCAATACTGTTAGGTGACGTACAATGAGCTCTGACGATACTGGTCGTCAGACCGATTTGAGATTTCATGTTACGTGATTCCTTCTTTTTTGTCTTCCAACTCATTAAAGCATTATTATTAATTTTTTTGTATACTTGGCCATGTATAAACTATGGAAATCACATCCAATGCCACAATTTTATCTGCACAAAATGTTCTAGACAGTATTCTCATCGATTGGCTAGAATCGGGAATCTCCATTAACAGCACCGTTTATGTGGCGACCCTCCGTAGAGTGCAAAACGACAACGCGCATCCTCATACAAATCTGGAACGAAGCTGCCATTGACGAAATGGGTCCAACTCAAATGGGATTTCACTCAATGAACTCCCTCGACTGGGTCCCTTTTAATAATTACCTTTCAGGACCTTGAAGAAACCCCTGCGCGGACATCATTTCCCAGATTTCGAAAAATTCCAAGCAGCTGTTTAGGCTGGATTCTCACCGAGAAAGTGATTCCAGAAGGACCTGGAGAAGTTTTCACATCGGAGGCGTATATGCTACAGTTTACAGGGAGACTACATTGAAGAAGTGGACCTATCTAACGAGTTATAAAAAATTAAAGTGTGAATCTGTATACGTATGTCCCTCGTATTTTCCACTGACACATTAAAAATGTGCAGATATTAAAAAAGTTTATTAATATCCGGAAAGATTTAGTGGAATACTCAACATAAAATGGACTGAAATCGCTACTAACTATTAACTGGAAATATTCGGTCTCATCTCATAATTCATAGTTCCGTTATTATTTATAGTCTTACTATTATTATTTTTTTGGAATATCAGACTCGGATCAAGTCCGGATACCAAGACCCAGAGGCGTATACAAAACACAGATTATGTTTATTCAGATGTTCCACTCCTTCTGATAGCAATGGTAACTTTGATATTACCAGTTAGCCAATCAGAAAGCATGCCACACAACAGAGATGGCAGTACAGTCAACAGACGTCATAGGAGTCAGGAGTCACGTGACGTGTATATTGCGTCAAAGTGCATATTACAAATTACGCCATCATTTTACACTGCTAATACAAAATTAATTCTTTTAAAACTTACATTAATTAAAATATTATTTTATTGCTTTAGTTTACTTTTCTTTCTTTATCTCAAAATCTTTCTTTGTTTTTCCACAAATGATGCATTTTCTGTAATCATTTTCAGGGCGATTATTTTTCCTGTCCATTTTAAATCAAACGAAAAAATCCGTCGCATATAAAACTTTTCCTTACTTTCTTTGCAAATGGCGTCGACTCGAAATTGAAACTTGTAGAGTCACAAACTCTGTAACATCACATTTTATTTTAAGGTGTAATTAATATTAAATCATAAATTAATTCACGAGTTTAGGAAGAAAACATTTATACATTACTAACTGAAAACCCGGCGTTGCCCGGGATTTTATTTATCCTCTTGTTGGGTTCACCTGCCTCGGATTAAATATCCATTTTCACTACCGGGGAATATCACTGGATACTTTAGATCTCATCTTTCCTTCGAAGTTTCCCTTGCCCTTGACGTAGAAGCTCTTATACACTCCTGCTCTAGATGAAGCTCCCGTTGTTCATATGTTTCCGATGCCCGGTTAGCTTTTTGACTTTTAGCTGCAGAGTTTCCTGAACAATATTCTTTCTTTCTCTTCCTTTTTCCAATCACACAAATTTTTGTCAGTCGTCTGGACGCACATTTCAAGTGAATTACGTGTATCTCCTTTTCCTCCTCGATGGACACTTCCCTATCCTTATCGTCTGCTATACTCATTCTATGTTCAATAGCATAAAACGAATGTTCTGTCATTGCATCATCATTTAATGCTCATCCTATCCTATCCTATGCTCGACTTTTTGAAATTAAAGTTAGGAAATTAGTAATTTTGCTCACCAAAGGTCAGATATATGGCGAGACTCCAGAGTGGCAAAAACGCGGTTTGCCCAACGTACACACTATTCCAAAAGCGTTTCACATAGATGAGATGATGTTCGGCGTTCTTGCAACACATCAAGGCACTAAAATCAATCGGCTTTAAACCAGTAAAATTAACGCAATTCGAACTCGACTTCTTGCTTGAACTGATTAATTTCACTGGTTTAATGTTTTGCAAAGAGGCCAAACATTATTCACTGAAGTGAAAACGCTTTTGGAATGAACTGTACATCTTTTACTGTGGCTAAAAGAAAAATTGCGCCCCAACCAAATTGACGATATTATTACTGCAAAAATTCCTGATGCCAACACTGATAAAAAATTACAAGACACAGTTTTCAAAAACATGACCCACGGGCCATTCGGGCACACAACAAACACAATCATCCCCGTGCATGAAGGACGGAAAGTGTTCTGTCGACGTAAAATAAGTTGGCACCTCGGCTATTTCATTCTGAGAATTATTTTAAGCTAATGGGGGTGATAGCATTATTAAGTAAGAGTGCCATCGCATGTTTTGCTAATCTGGCTGGGTCAGTCCATTGCCAGGAGTAGGAAAGGAAATATGAAAGTCGTATTAGCAAAATATACAAAAAATAAGCTGACCAATAGCCATTACGCACTTGGTATATCGATTTTAATAAAAACCGCTAAGGACTTAGCCAGTGGTGCAAATAAGCACACGTTCTCAGGAAAAGGTTCTAGCAAGGTTGAAAAATGCGGCTTCTATTTTGCTTTCCAACTCGAAAAATAACGTGAATTCATTGCATTGCAAACCTATTTTCCCCTTTTCAAATAATGAGAACCACATTTTTTTCCTACAACTTTTAAGTAGCATTTTTTTACGTTTCAGTATGGAATAGCCAAGATCAGTACCAGCATTTATTTGCGTACTCCCGGGCGCTACTGATGATATTTATCTCTAATCTTACAAAATTTGAAAACAAACAACAATACCTATTCACAAAGCAAAAAATAAAGTCCGAATTGTAAAGCAAATCGAAGTCCGTGAGAATAGCCAAAACGCATTAATATCTATACGAAACCAAACGACAATAGCAAATCGCAAAGCAAACAAATCTAAACCTGTAAAACACAGAAGATAAACATCAATAATTATAGGACAGATAACCCCTTAGGGTCTAGATTAGATGTGTCCGGCGCGTCAAACAATAGCGCTAAGGTGATGTTCGGCAGACACGACCTAAAGTGCGTTTTGAAGTAAAGGCGGTGCCACCTATTGACAAAGTTCAGAACTAAAGTGTTGTTATTATAGTAATATTAGAGTTGAACGTCAAGTTATTATACTCTGTCCAACGAAAGTTGGAGTGGGCATGTCCAGTTAAACTTCCAATTTCAATTGCTAGACGTTGTTGCCAAAGGAGAATTAACAATGTCTAACAATTGAAATTGGAAGCTTAACTGGACACGCCTACTCCAATTTTCGTTGGATAGATTATAGGTTTCTACAATTCCCAAAATAATGGGCAAACCTATCCAAAAAGGATAAACAGTATTCTATTTATCTCTAATTTATTTAATTGCTATTTGCCTTTATCTACAATTTATAGAGGTCAAGGTAAACGCAAAAAGTCCTATTAATATGGGTCCAATTTTTATTTCTTTTCAAGTTACAAGAAATGTTCATAGTGGCCTCCTTTAGCCTGAATGCAGACATTGCATCGTCGAATAATGATTCGTATACGTTTGTCATTACCTCATGATCACGTCTAATTTCGTCAGCCGATGCTATTATTCTGGCCACTAATTGTCCCCGTGTGTCTATCTGGACACTGTACACCATTTGTTTCAAATGTCCGCACAGATAAAGGAGGCCACTTGCGGATTAAGGTCCGGTGAGCGAGGTGGTCATGCTATGGGCCCATTGCGCCCAATCCATTTGTTGGGGAAGTGCATGTTAAACCATTCAGTAGCAACTCTACCAAAATGAAGAAGGGCCCCATCAATTTGGAACCACATCTGTTAACGGATTCCAAGAGGTGTATCTTCTAAGAGTTCATGCAGTCTGTTTTCCAGGAAATCGGCATATCTCTGGGCATTCAGACGTTCAAGCAGAAACTCCAGTAGTTGGCCATTGAAAATGCCCGCCCACACATTTACATTAAAACGTTGCTGGTAATGTCGTTGTCGGACTCCGTGTGGATTTTGATCAGCCCAAATGTGTCACTACTTGAAAAGAAATAAAAGTTGGACCCATGCTAATAGGACTTTTTGTGTTTACCTTGACCTCTATAATACCCCCTTAAATTGTTCTAATTTGAATCATTAATTTGTTTTAATTTGAATCACCCTTAAATTGTGAATCACCCTTAAATTGTTTTAATTTGAATCATACATTTTAATCACCCTGTATTATAAGCCGCTGTTGAAAACTATGTTGAATAATAAAAATTCTAAGTAATGGTTTAAGATAATTAGGTTGCAATAACTGAATGGAAATATTTTTTAAATTTGAAAACTGACATTTCAAAAATCAGATAATAAGTCATCATATAATTTAATGTTCCGGTACATGACTTTACTCTTCAAATATAAAAACTATGTTATCAATGAATGGATATTACATTTTAATGAAGAAAAAATGTCTTTGCTACCCAAAGATTATTATACAAATAAAAATATTGCAACAATTAAAATTCTTCTGCCCATCCTGAATTTAACAATAATACTGTCGTAACAATCGAAACAATTCCTTTTTGATTAGTCTTGGACCTCGTGACATTGATTAGCCAATAGGATCGCTTGGAGCTACACAGACACAAACAAACAGACTTTCGGTTTTATATATATAGATGAATTATGCAATTTTCTTAAACAATATCAAATCAAGCATGGCCCAAGTTTATACTCCTGTAAACGCTATCGATGCTTGAACTGGTGTTTAGCTCGCCGTTTTTGGACTTTAGAACACTGGTAGGCCGTTTTGTGGAGCAACGAATCGCGATTTACTTTTTGGAAATCAGATGGGTGTGAGAGTATGGCGATTACCTGGAGAACGATTTCATCCTGACTGTATCGTTCCATCATGACTGAATTTGGAGGAGAGTCTGTAATGATTTGGAGCTGTTTTTCATGGTTTGGATTTGGGACATTGATTGTATTGAGTGTACTTTTTGAAAGGTTAGATCAAGATAGGTTTTTTTTTTATTGGCAAAAATTATCCGATAAAAACACGGAGGATTTGAGTTCCATCATTTTCTAACAGTGAAAATAATATTCTAACCCTCGACACTCTGGACAATTCCAAGCTCCAAACTCTGCGGCAATTCTTTGGTAGAGGCCTATGTCATTTATAGCAGGACAACGCTCCGTGCCACAAATCAAGAATTGTAACAGAATGGTTTGGCCGGAATGATGTCAAACTTTTGGACTGACCAGTCCAAAGCCCAAACCTCAACCTCATAGAAACATTTTGGTACGTAGAATCAGAATTTTGGAAAATAGACCTTCTTCAGTGGAAAAGAATTCTGCAAGTAGTTTTTCCAGAATTTAGTAGAAAGCATGCCAAGAAGGATAGCTGCAGTCATTAAAGCAAAATGTGGCCTCACAATATATTAATTTTAAAAAATAAAAGCTAAATGTCTAAACCTTGCTTAAAAAAATGTCCGAATACTTTTTTTCCATATAGTGTATTTTTTCCCCTCTAGGTTTGGAAGGTAAAATGAGTTATATTTCTTTGTTACCGTGTATTGCCGAATGTATACCTATTTTTGTTTATTTATTGCTCGAGTGAAGTAATTTATAAATAAAATAGTTTTCATTTCTTAGACAAACAATTTCATTTCTATTTTCAATAGACAACAGCAGCTCATACAGTGCGCGTACATCTGTTGCCATGGGTAAGGAAAATTTGAATATTCAATAATTTATTATGAATAACTCTAAAAAAGGCTTCACTTTAATTTGATTCTTTCGCTGTCTTTTTCTTAGAAATCTATTTCGTCTTCACTTCTGGGAAAAATACGTAAGCAAATGTCAAATGTTTAACAAGTTTAACCTTCACTTCCATCTATATATATAAAGAAGGATGTTTGTGGGTCTGTGGGTCTGTGTGTGGGTCTGTGGATCTGTGTGTACGTTTTTTATACAAATCTACAGTTTTATTCCGATCTTGATAAAATTTCGCATACATGACCTTTAAAGCATGAGGAAGGTCACTGTCTACCTCAGATTTCGGAAAAATAATAAATATCGATAAAAAATCGATATTCATGGTTATGGCAAGGCATATTAATGAGAAATATCTCATGACCAACAATGCAAGGCAAAGTTGGTACAACAATAGGTATCAACAATGGTATCAGCACGCAATTCACAAACACACTGCATGAACCAACAATATATATCTCATGACTAACAATGAAAGGAAAAGTTTGTGCAAGTGTAATTATCCCGGGCAACGCCGGGTACCTCTTCTAGTTTTAAATAAATACAAATTGATTTTCCGACTTTTATTTTTTGTAAAGCATCCACACTTACTTTATTAAAAGTGGAGAAGTTTCGTAGCAAATTTTTTTAGACTCACGAAATCGGGATGCACATAATCTGACGGAATCATGAGAATTATCTATCCATTTACTGCAACGTAGGCTATGCAAGGGACATACACGTAGTTGTACGAGCAATTTTTTTTTTTTTTTTTTTTTTTTGCGCCCAAGCATACTTTGGAAGCGATCGCGTTCCTTTCAGGTGAAGTGGATTGGTGTGTATAGTTGAGTAGTGAAGAAAAAGGCTGAGAGCGCAATAATACACATACACACTAAATTGTGCTCCAATTTTCATTTTCTCGGTTTATTTTAAAAGAAACAAAATTTTAGCACTTTCTTATTTTGCAAGCATCAATAGTAGCTTAATATGAGTAACATATTCCAATTTTGTGAGAATCTGTGAGATACATGTTCCTTTAAGTAGCTTAATCAACATATTGTAGATACTTGTATTACGCAAGAAATCAAACACTTTCTTAATTTCATTTAAATAACTGAAATTTAATTAAATAAAATATCTTGTGAAACAATTAAAAGTGAACGTTCTACGCTAAATAAAGATTTATCTGGAATTTTTTTATATCTTGATAGGCATCAATTTTCTTCATAAGACACAGCAACTCTTTAAATTAAATCTCAAAGTTTTTTTATATAATCATATCGGATGGGGAATATTTTTATTTTTATTTAAAGAAGTATAAAAACAAGAAAAAAATTTCAGTTTAATTGTCATGGAATGTTTTAGGGGTAATTTTAAATTGATAAATACGTATAAATTTTTCCAAGTGAATTATATTTACTTGGAAAAAGTGAACGCCATCAGATTTAAAGAAATGTTCAAAAGAAATGATCGCATTTCCTTCATAAATTGCATTCTAAAGAATTCAAATTAAAACCAGTTCAGAACGCTATTTGCGAAGTCGGCCGTTCTGTTGCCAATGTTTTTCGAATTTTTTGATTTTGACTTCAAATTCGGAAATTTGATGGGGAATTTTTTTATTTTTATTTAACCGAACGAATATATGAAAAGAATTAATAAGTTCGAAGATAAACGTTTTTATACAGGGAGTATTTGTACAAAAGATACCCTTATTGTACCATTTGGAAATTTTCAATGTAAAGATATGGCATGTAATATATCAAACGCTCGTAATGACAGGTCATAAATTTCAGTTAACCAATCTTTGACTGCCATTTTAGCCATGTTCCATTTGTATTTTAGCCCATTTTCGTAGAAAAGTGCTTATATGATCGGTTTGTCCAGCTGGCCGTCCGTCCGTCCGTCAGTAGACACAATTCCAACAATGCATTGCGTTGCAATAGAAAGAGTGCGTGTTTTGAATTGCTAGAAGAAACGAATTATCCTTGCATTGGGGAAAACGCGTGATAAGCATATCGGTTCGGCTCTGCGCGTGCTCTAAAATGAGATGGTGCGCGAACAGGATGCACGTGATTGACGTTTATTGAAAGGGGAGATCGGTCTCTAAATCAAAAGAATTTTGTTATTCGCAGGGAGCTTATTATTTATTACGATAACTTGAAAACGAATTAAATTTTTCACACTCTGTTTTCACCAATCCATTAATATCGGACAGAGCACAAACAACTTCGAACGTGAAATAGCCGAAACAAGTATGTGGTCTAATGGCACGTGCTCTAATGGTACCATTTATGATACCCCTTAAAAATTTCCTATAACCAGATATGGCATGTAATATATCAAACAAATCGTCACGAAGTGTCATGAACGAATACATAAGAGTAACTAGTAATAGCAGATATTGGTCTAATGGCGCGTGTACGTGCAAGGATGTCTCATGAATGAATAAAACGCGTAATAATAGTGGAAATTGTTTAGTAGTACGTGTTTTAATAGTGCCATATGGTACCATTGGAACTTTCAATGCTAAGATATGGCATGTAATATATCAAACAATCGTAACAACGTCTCATGAGTGAATATAACGAGTAAATAATGATAGTGAGAATTGATTTAGCAGTACGTGTCTTAATGGTACAATATGGTATGATATGGTACCGTTGGAACTTTCAATGCTAAGATATGGCATGTAATATATCAAACAGCTCTTAACAACGTGTCATGAGTGAATATAACGAGTAATTAATGATAGTGAGAATTGGTTTAGTAGCACGTGTCCTAATGGTAACATATGGTACTGTTGAAATTTTCCGTGCTAAGATTTCCGCCCTTTAGGATTTTTGAAGACCATTAAAAAGTAGTCTAGGAATGTCTGTAAGACCCACTGTTTATCTCTTTGTCTTCACCGATAAAATTGGGTTCAAAACTTAAAAATTCCACACTTTCAGGGCCTCTGTCTCCTAAACGGTTGGATCAATTGAAAAAACACCAAGAATAAAACATTTCTCGAATATTGTGTACAATCTGAATATACCATTAAAAATAGGGGTTCCTATTTAAGATTTCAAAGTTACACCAGTCCCCCCCCCCCCTTACAAGGGGTGGGGGTAATTTTTTAACTAATGAATTTCCCCCGCGAAATAATTCACTTTTGATTTTGGACATTTTTTCGTACAATCTTAGTTTCCGAGATATTCAGTTGTCTCAAGATAAATGCCTCACCCTCTATATAAAAGATACGACAACTTATCTCATGGGCACTATTTTGCGCTAAACACACGAATGAATTCCTTTTAATGACGGCTTGGTCGTTTGGTCAATTGAGACTAAATTTTTTTGTATTTTTCATACATCCTAAAATTTTAATAACACTTTTTTTAAATAGTTATTAGCACATAATAGTATTTTTTTTCCTTGAAATAATGTAATTTCTACTGTTATGGTTAGCACATAATGAGGTTTCGACTACGCAGTTGTCGTATCTCTTATATATATATAGGATCTCTACTATGTATGATTTTTCTCCTGGTAGCAACCGTATGCACTAATACTATATTTTCCGTTGGATTCTCTTCCACATGATCTGCGTAGCCTATACACAAAGTTTCATCACTATTCGTGCAATAACATGGTCTGCAGCCCGCGCAGAAGTGGGGAACTTTAATTATAACCACCCTGTATCTACGAGGGTCACTCCAAAAGTAATGAACAAAATATTTTTTTAAGTTATTTTTTATTTTACAACTTTGCATTTTATGGAGATCATAGATACATATTTCCCGCTCATATTCAAATGTAGTTTAAGTCGTTCCCGTGAGTGGCGCCATGATAGCACTTCTTCAATATGGCTGCTGTACTGGACATTCGTCAGAAACAATGTGCTGTGATCGAGATGTTGCGTAGATGTTGGTGATCCGTTCATCAGATTTTGGAAACTTTTTTTTTCGTTTTGTTCGGAATTCCATGCTGAACAAGTCTTCAATTGGAATTTTTCTTGCATCTGTTACGGTTTTTAAGATAAGATTTGAATGTGTCCTAATTTGCATATTTGGGATGATGAAAAGTGCATCATGGGATAGGTCATCCACAACTTCCTATTCATTGGATTCATCAAAATTGACATATCTGCTTCGGTTACGAAAATAAAAGGGGGGGCTCATTTTTGTATCCACCCTGTATACAGGGCGATTAAAAAGCCTGTTACCCTCCCCCTTCCCATACAATTTCAAAACGAATGGAAATACAACAAATCTGTTGCAGGCAATATATAGAAAGTGAGGTAGGAGCTAAACAATGGTGGTGTAAAATTTGGCTTTTGATCTCGAATTTTGCACCTTGCAATTTGTAACTTTGTAACCGTTACATGTAGAGAAAAATTTCCAATTGTACAGTTGTAGAGGCTCAAAGCGCTAATTTTAATAAAATAAAAAAAGGTTAAAAATAACGCGTAAAAAAAAGCGCATTTCTGTTTACTGTTATCTCACGACATGTTTTTGCGCTTGAGCGTCAACTGCACTCAATAGAAATAGCAACAGGTCGGTGACCACGTGCCTTGTTGTGCAAGTCCATACGAAATTCTCCGTATCTCCGCTTCGAAACTTCGCAAGCGATCGGCGGATGTGTCACAAAATGTGTCACGGGTAAATGAAAGACGGTGCTTAGCAAGAATAATTCAATAATTTTTAAGAGTGATAATGACAATTAAATAGAAGTACAAACAAAAATAGAATTAAATAGAATGGTGGTAATCATTCCATTCATTGTCAGCAAAGAGAAAACAATATAAAATCATTCAATATACAATCTAGATATAAGTGGAAGCGTGTTATTGAAAACATAAAATCAGTCAACGCTGGAAAATCTCGCAAACCCACTGTAGACTAGTGTGAAGCCTTGACTGAGATCGTAGAATTTAGAATTACGTAGCCTAATAAAAACGAGGCTCGGAGGCGGGGTCAGGCACGCTTCCTTGAGACATACGACATTTTGTGATAAAAATAGTTGCCATGACTTATGCCCTAACCCTCGTATTTCAACCACAGTCTCTTGTACATATTTCTCTAATAATGAAAACAAAAAACATTTGACAAGTAGAAACTGCTTGAACGCACTCGTCACTGAAGTCGAAATAATTGTTGTAAAAGAAACTAAGAATAAATATTTGATAATAGTTGACAATTCACTCTTTTACTATTATCGCTATCCAAGTCTTTATTTTGAATACAAAGAGAAAAGGGATGGAGAAATTCCGCGACCTGGACTCGAACTAGGGACCTTGCCTATCGCTGGCAACGCTCTAACCAATTTGTGACTTCAAGGAAGTAAATTTGGACACATTGTAACAGCTTAGCGGTTCATTATCCGCGATAGCTCAATTGGTTAGAGCGTTGCCAGCAATAGGCAAGGTACCTGGTTCGAGTCCAGGTCGCGGATTTTTTTCCTTCCCTTTTTCTCTTTGTATTCACGATTTGTTTGAAGTATATCTTCAGTATATCATTATCTTCTCCTTGAAGTCTTTACTTTGCTTAATACTGAAGTTTGACACCATGCGTGTTTGGGCACAATCCTTATTTAAACCTGCCGAGCACCAACACACGACTGAAGAAGCTTCTTCCATGCCTTTGGATAATTTGAGCTGGCTTTATAAAAAGATATATTGCTCACTTTAATTCTAACCGGCTGTGTTTGATGAGACACATCGTTGTCCACAAACGGTTCTCTCTCTCCTTCTCTCCTTCTCTTACTGATACTCGTCATTCTCAACATATTCCTCCGATCTCCTCCTCACGACTGTCTAGGGTTTATCCCATTCTGCTGACTGGGGTACTTCTGTCCCTGCTCCGGGGTTCACAGCTCGTTTTATTCGCTTCCTCTTTTGACTAAGGCGCATTTGATAAGTTTAATTTATCCGCCTGGATCCTTTGATCATGTGCTAAGATGAGTCTCAAATCACGATTCTCCATGTTTACTCTGGAAGCCACGTGCGCCCGAATAAGGCAAGGCTGAAATTTATTCTTCACACTTCTCTTATCTGTAAATAGGAACCGTGTGCCTGCAGGTGCTTCCACTCCGCCGTCAGGTACGGTCTCCAATTTCTATCGCTCCGGGTATTTCATCCCCACCGACCCAACAAATTCATCCTGGAATAGAGTGCGGTCGCGGTAATCCGAACCTGGTGATCCAAACCTCTTATAATCCGAACTATCCTTCTCAACAATCTTTCACCTACAGTCCATTTTTTATTCCCTCGAGTTCCATAATAAGCTCAACTGCAAACGGTTCAAAAGCTCAAGAAACTTTCGGTACATTGCTACAAAATCAGTACTCTACTGTAAATGTACATCTGGATTTAGGTGATGGCAATCCTTTTGACAGGTAAAAATCATGTACAATTACTACATTTTTACCATCATTCAAATATGCACACTAATTCTCTTCCCTTGTTATATCTGCCGTGATATTTGACATAATGAATATCAGTAATTTTTTGACTCAATTAGGATGGCAACAAATAAAATAAATTGGTATGGCGGAATGGTACATTCGCACAGGCCTACCACGAGATAATGATACGGAATCATAAAGAATTACGGGGCTGTGTTGGGAGTATGTTAGAAATGGCAACAGACAAGAACCAATATTTCGCGCAAACATCAAATTTATAGTACCGCCACCCAATTTAATAAGTGATTCGATGGGTTTGAAATCTAAATTAAAATGTTTCTTCATAAAGCTAAGGGCATATAAATTTAATGTAGCATCTACATTAATAATGCTAACTGTCATAATTGCAATATTAGTATCCACCTCTATGTTGTCACTGACTGGTCTAGTTTTTGGTAAATATTTCATTACCAAACTGAACAACAATATTTCCATATCAGATATCGACACTTTAAGATGAATATACACTTAGTGGCCAGATTATTATGACCACCCCATCAGTATTTCTTTGGGCCACCTTCTGCCTTCAATACTGTGGCGATTCGCATTTACTCCACGAGATGTTGAAAGGTGATGCGAGGAATCTGACACCATGAATGCTGTTGTCTTGTGCTTTCTGGCCACATTCCTCTTCAAACCCCTTCAGTTTCTATCAGTGAGCTTCGACTTTTGGGCAATGTTGTACTTCGCAGATGATGTCTTTCCCTGCTTCTTATACGCTGTCATAACAGTGTTTGCCTGATGAATAAGACTGTCACTTTTGTGTGAAATTTGTTGTTTTGGGAACACCTGTCTGATGGCTCTTTCAACTTTCTCCCACAAATGCTCAATTGAATTGAGATTTGGTCACTATGGGGGCCACCTAAGCCAGGTTCGTCGTCGTTCGTGACGATCGCAACAATCTCGCCTTACTATCATTTTCAATTGTCGAATCAATATAGGGGTTAAAGCATACATTCAGTACCAAAAAAAAATTTTCAGCAAACAACGCACAGGAATTGTTTGTTCTTGAAACTATTACTGCAAAATGCGAGTAGCATAGCATGCCGCATTGTCACATTGGAAAAAGCCATCTCCATTACGATACACCATCAACATGAATGCATGAACTTGATCAGCAAAGATACTTAGGTATGTTCTGATATTGAGACATTTTTCTACACAAATAAAGGAGCCATATTATGCCAGAAAAATATGCCCCAAACCACGACTGCCCCCACGAGCTTGAACGATTGTACTCATGCATGTGGGGTCCATACTTTCATGCAGTTTCCGTCAAATTCTCATTCTGTTATCTGCATGATGCAACTGAAAACGTGGTTCATCAGACCACATGACTTTATTCCGATGCTCAACTGTCCAATCCTTGTGTTGCTGTGCGGAATTGGAGACGTTTTATCTTGTTTAGCAGTGTTCGAACTGGCCTTCGGCTACCATATTCCATACTATGCAGTGTATGGCGAACAGTACGTTCAGAGATCACTTGAGAGGATCCCTGATAAAGATCTGCGGTAATTTGATACGCTATTGCCCTTCTGTTGTTTTGTATCAGTTTTGCCACTCTTTTCTGCCCAAACATTGATGGCCATAAGTGGCACGTTCAGATCCAGTTTTCCAGCAGAGTCCTGTCTGTAACAATTTAACAGCAGCTGCTCTTGAACATTTAACGTGTGCAGCAGTTTTGCTGATATTAGCTCTATGGCTCCGAGCGCCAACAATCATCAAAGGCTGCTAAATCGCTTCATTTACCTATAATCTTCTGAACCAAATCACTTCCAATGTGGTGGTAAACAACCTGCTTGCCTATTCACACTAGTCCGGCTCTTTAGCAACTTCAGCGCGAATTCATAGCTACTTTGCCTACAAACATCAGGTGGTCATAATAATCTGGCCACTCAGAATAAACACTTCCTAGTATAGATCTCACTACACCATTGTACAAAGCTTTAACAATACAAATATCATTGATATATGCGTCGATCAGTCGTCTATAGTTAGACCAGTCTGTCAGTATAGGTTCACATTCGTTAAGAGTTACATTTCAAAAAATTGCAAAAACGCCTGCTCCCATATAACTTATAATAACATATTTTTGAATAGTTTTATATTTGTTCTACACAGCATGAAATCTTTCACACAGGACTGATGAAAGTGATGAAGCCAAGATATCACACTTCTGTTACCTGGGCTTTCAAGTCCTTCTCAAAAGAAAATCTATCACAAACATTAGGCTACACGAAAATCCAAATTCATTGTTTATGAATATAGAAGGAAATATGAATTTCGTGTCCCAAACTGTCGCATATACAGGGCGAGGCATTTATCTTGAGACAACTGAATATTTCGGAAACTAAACATTGTACGAAAAAATATCTAAAATCAAAAATAAATTATTTCGCGGTAAAAATTCATTAGTTAAAAAATGACCCCCCCCCACTTGTGAGGGGGGCTGGGGGGATGGGGTAACTTTGAAATCTTAAATAGGAACTCCTATTTTTAATGGTATATTCAGATTGTACACAATATTCGAGAACGAGAAATGTTTTATTCTTGGTGTTTTTTTCAATTGATCCAACTGTTTAGGAGATAGAGGCCCTGAAAGTGTTGACCTTTTAAAGTTTGAACCCAGTTTTATCGATGAAGACAAAGACAAAGAGACATCTTAGAGACATTTTTATTTTTTTTTATTTATTTTTTTTATTTTTTAGAAATTCAGACAGTGGGGTTCTTAAACTATACATTCGCCATTTTTTTTATGGAAATGGGCTAAGCCTTTTTAGAAAAATGAATTTTTTTTTTTTTTTGAAAAAATGAAGAAACGGCTGAAACATTCATTTCAAAACTCCAAATAGAATATAAACGGCATGAAGAGCTTCCTCTTATTGAAATATACAATTTTCTTGTTGACATAGAATACGTCTTATGTTTCGATACTGGGATGCCACGCTTAAATCGTGAATGTCACGAAAGTGTTGATCACGAAAACCTTAATAACGTCAAAACTATTAATGATAGAAAAATGAATGATATTTCATTCGATAGTATATAAAACAAAGCATGCTTTAGGCTTTCAGTGATTTCATGCAATCGAAATACAAAGTTGGGTCAAAAAATCTGCTCTCTGGCAGAGATTAATTTAATCTAGCTCCGGCTTCCTTTGTGATAGCACGACATTTTAGGTGTCATTTGTTTTATCTTTTTGCGTTTTATAAAATAGCTTAAAAATTTAACCACAGTATTTAATAGTATCTAAGATATCGGCCTTCGAATTGTGGAAATTTTGCAAAAATTACAGAAATTCCAAGTTTATGCATAATAAACGCCAGAAAAATTATAGAAAACGTCACAGGTAAACAGATCGAGAGATGGGGAATCCATGAAGACCCAGATGTCCGATGTTGAACGTCTACGGGCTCAGCATTAACGACTGAAAGTTGAGTCGTAGCAACGCCAAAGTGAACAATAAATAGCCTGATACGAATGCGCCAATAACTTCCACTGCTCAGTTCGACGCAAATAATATAGATGTTGATATAAACGTTTCAACACCGTGTGATAAAACCCAACCCATGGAGTCTATAATGAGCCATAACCGTCAACATAAGCAGCATCTTCATCAAATGCGATTTATGTACGGAGCGATATATAGGGTGAGGCATTTATCTTGAGACAATTGAATATCTCGGAAACTAAGCATTGTGCGAAAAAATGTCCAAAATCAAAAGTGAATTATTTCGTGGGGGAAATTCATTAGTTAAAAAATCCCCCCCCCTTGTGAGGGTGGCTGGGGGAGGGGGTCACTTTGAAATCTTAAATAAAAACCCCTACTTTTAATGGTATATTCAGATTGTACACAATATTTGAGAAATGTTTTATTTTCAATGTTTTTTCAATTGATCCAACCGTTTAGGAGATAGTGACCCTGAAAGTGTTGAACTTTTAAAGTTTTGAACCCAATTTTATCGATGAAGACAAAGAGATAGAGAGCGGGTTTTACAGACATTCGTATTCTACTTTTTAATGGTCTTTAAGTATCCTTGCACTTTCCGACGTTAAGGTTCAACTTCCAGCAGTTAAACCAGTCTTCGAACTGCTTCAAGGCGCACTGCAGCCGAGTGATAACGTGAGCCGGCTGGTGTGTCCATGTCATAATGGCAGTATCATCCGCATAAAAATACAGATTACAATTATCGGGTTTCGGGAAATCATGGGGTACACAACAATCGACAATCGAACAGTGAAGTGTGCATTCGTTAGGATGGGACGAAAGCAGCGCTTTCACAAAGCTCATCTAACCAGAATAAACTCCAAATGAAATACACTGAGGTAGTTAAGAAGCCTAACAGACCCAAGCGGTCTTCCATATTATACAAAAAAGAAAGTAAGATTGACGATTGTCAGAAACAAAAAACAAACGAAATAAAAAATACAAGGAGAAATAAGATTATCACATCTTCCAGTAGTCTGGGAAAGAGACGTTGCTAATATCTTCAAAATTGATGTCAAGAACGTGCCTCGGTTTACGATACTTCGTATGCCAGTTCATATTCATTGAGTTCTCCAGTATCCCTTTCACAAGCTTATTGCCGTGAGTCTTCATCTTCTGTATCATAATCAAAAGGAGATCCTGTATAAACTTACCGATATGGGCCATGTTTAAATCGAGGTGGATGGATTGGTTTTTCACCGTCCTTCTGTCCAGCTGGGCAATGGTCCTCAGGGTAACATTCTGGAATGACTGTAGTTCACTCCATCTGCTTTTACAGATAGTCGCCCACGCAGGCATGCCATAGAGGAGTATGGTCCGGATAATCGATTTGTACA
>JAHWFO010062673.1:2448296-2479847 GCA_023313115.1 Rhysida immarginata | reverse complement strand
TTTCATCAAATAAAAAAAAAAAAAAAATTTAATAAAATAATTTCAATTATGTTAAACACAATTATGTTAAGTAAGGAAATATCTATTTTTAGGGATTTCGATCATAATCGTTACAATGATAAAAAAGTTTGTGTTTATTCTACGTGTTTCCATGGATCTAATCAACTATTTACAAGAAGAAGCTAGCTAATAGCAGCAGTGACTTGGATGCTGCGTAAGTCAGTCTTCTCTTATCATCTGCTTCTACGTACATCACATTTCCACCGTCTTGCTCTGCTTCGATTTATTCTTTGAATATTTTTAGGGCATATTGAATTATTTTACAGTTTCTTAAAATGTATAATTTAGACCTTGATTAAAATATTAATAATTGTGTATATTTTGCAATACTTGGCATTTTGCAAAATTCAGCATTAACCTCCAAATAGGGAAAGTAAATTTTGCGTTCTGTGCGTATAATGCATTCTATAATGAAAAAGTAACAAAGAACATAGTATTCGTGTTCGTTTTTATGTGTGCTTCAAATGACATTTAATTAAGTGGGAGGCAAGGTTACAAAAATGTCATTAAAACGCTGATTGATTGACTATCGAAGCGTAATGAACGATATTACAACACGGCATTCAAATTGCTATTACATTTTGCATGTAAATCCTAATCCTTCCTATTAAGAACTTCGATTCCCTTTTTCTGGCATTTTCCGAAGCTAAGAAATAAACCCAAGAGAACTAAGAAGACACTTTCCATTTAATGATGTTATCATGACCTTGCAACTCAGACGTGTCCGTGAAAATAATTGATGCGACCTAGAAAAGAAGATCTCATGTCGATACGGATTCCTCTTCTTCGCAATAGGAAAAGCTTCAGATCGAGTTCGGAAACTCAGGATTCAGACTGGCGAACAGAATAGCGAAAATAATCAAGAATAATAATCCTTACTTCTTGTTTATTTTTGAATGTAGGGTAGATGTTTAGATTTAAACATGGAGGAAAAGTGTAATTACATAAACCAATTCGCGGTAAACCATTGTATTATTATTATTACCATTGATATTATTAAATGAATATTATTTCCTTCTTATAATAAAAGTAAACATCAATAAAATATAATTAAGTTGTAAATCTTAAATGATAATATCATTAAAATAAATAATCCTTGCAATCTCATTTAGTTACTTTGAATAACTTTATTCTCTTTACCAATTGTTGAATCAATCCAATTGGCATGTTAATTTGATCGCTTGTACAATTCTGATTGCTCCGTAAATTGCATGACGCGTGCAAGTGAAAGTCCGGTGTTCGTCCGCTTCGAACGGGATTGGATGAATGATCTCGGAATGTACACTTAAGTTTGATGAAAAGACTGAAAGCGGAAAAAAAAGCAACAAACACACTCACGGTCCTTTACTTTAATTCTTCTACTTTGCAATTAACTGACGGAGTTTCCCTGATTCGTCCGATCGAGTCGTGACGCAAACACGCGGGGATGGGGAAGTGACGTGCGAAACTAATAAAAATGGAATGGATATAAAAGGCAACTGCAAAAGTAAAGAGACAAGTAAATAGAGCAACCACAACACGACGACAATCTCTCAAAGGATGTTGGACACTAAGAATTCCCGCTTCAATGTCAACCATGTCTCGGAATCGCCGCCATCGGAGATGGCGTCGGGCGTCGAACCGTCGCTTCAAGAGTATACGCACGTCTCGGACCCCCCGGATACTTACATGCTCAGTCTTCGTCACTTGACCCACGAAGTCGTCCCTCGAATTGACCTCTACAGAGATGTCCTTTCCGTCCACTGCATGAGCAGACCTACTCTCGACGAGTTACACAACGATCTCTCCGTCATCAAGGTAATTTATTGTAAGATTTTTCTTTGGAAGCTGTGAAAGAATTTTGTGTTTATTATAATTGCAAACAGTGTTTCTTGACCTTCCGTTTAAATAACTTTTTTTTTGGTAAAATTATTATCCTGCAATCTTGAAATAGTCTAACTTGAATTTTATTTCCAGCTTGATTACAAATTATAATAGCAAAATCGAAACATGATACAATTTTATTGAGAAAATATAACTTACATTGAAGTATGCATTGAAGGAATTTTAAGCACAGTGGGCGTTTGAGTTTTTATGAAAAATACACTGTTTCAAACTGGATATTGCATCTTAAGACAAATTAAAACAACTACTGAATATTACATATAAAATTTAGTAATTAAAGAAAAATGAATAAGGAGGGAGGGGGTTCTAGAAATTAAGACGTCGACTACTAAGGTCATTTTGCGCCTTTTACACAAGTTATATCTGTACGCAGCCCGGGACAAATACAAACATCCATGCCCACGGCGGGATTCGAACCCACGGCCAGGCGGACTCGAGAACTAGAAAGCTACCGCCCTAGCCCTCTCGGCCACCTGACCGGCAAATGGATAAGGGTTTTCAGCAAGTAGTGGATTCAACGGGCAGGTAGAGAAATAACTGTTGAAGATCTAGCAGAAAAGGTATATTCCACCAAGAAAAATGTATCCATTAGACAAACCTAAAAGCAATAAACCGTAAAAATGAAGTTTACTAATAATCTCTTTATGTAAAAGGTTGTTCTTAAGTTGAGCATTAATGGTAGAATTTTCCTTAAGATGAATTCCTTAGATATAAGGACTTGATCTAATATTGTTACAATAATTTGTTGAGTAACAAAATTTCAAATACTTCATCACAATTACTTTCTTTTATTTATAAAAGAGTACGATTTCTATGCTAATTCTTTTAAAAATACAGTCACCTCCCAATTATCTAGGTTCGCGATCAATTCAAAACTCCGAATCAACGATCTTTCTTCTGACAATGATTTTCATGGAAATGTTGGATTAAAAGTTATGTTGGAAAGAAGTGTAAATGTACAAAACGGCGATTTCATCTATTCTCGTAGAACATTCAATTTCGTTATCATTGATAACGTAATGAGTTTATACATCGTAATTGTTATTACTGTATTTATTAAGCATTCTGCATTTCTATTTTGAAGTTTGACTAAACAGGATTTAAAATTTGAATGAAATTGCGAAAAATTAAAAGGAAACCATTTTTTCCCTCTAAAAATAATTATTCAAGACTTAAAAAATAACGGTTGTCTTTGACATATATTAAAACGTATTTTTTCGGTTAAAATTTTTAGTATTTACCCTATCCATAATGGGATCAATTTACACTTGGTAATTTGTAATATTTTTAGATCTATATAACTATTTTGTTGCTGACATATCTATACGAGTAAATTCTCAACTGAGTTATCCTTATCAATAATAAATAGACTGACATTGCTGTAGCCAGCTGTTTTTTATAACAAAATATAACACTATGGACCTTTTCATTTTTCAATCGCATGGGCGCAGCCATGTTATTGTCGGCCATTACCACCTGCTATAGGTTAGGCTAGCAGTGTGAACCTGAACTGCACCGATTCAAAAGAA
This sequence comes from Rhysida immarginata, assembly GCA_023313115.1. NCBI lineage: Eukaryota > Metazoa > Arthropoda > Chilopoda > Scolopendromorpha > Scolopendridae > Rhysida > Rhysida immarginata. The sequence goes on along the minus strand of JAHWFO010062673.1, from coordinate 2,476,374 downwards.
GAAATTGTATTAGAGCGAAAATATAGCAAATTGTAATACGACGTGCAGGAATCAAAACGGCCGTTCGTAATGACCGATTGATGTACAATATTTCCCCCAAAAAGGTCTATTCTTTTTAAGAAAAGACTCAGTGACATGGCCACTAATATTCCATGTATTTTAAAAGAAATCATTCCAAGGCCTTTTACAATGTTTAGCTTTCATATGTTTTTTGCATGGATTTATAAACAATTTCAAGCACGACAATTAAAGTCGAACAGTTTGTCTGTTTTCCTTCCGATTGCTTTTGTATATACCAAGAAGTAAATATGTGTTTATAAAACGACGATCACAATTAATGGTGGCATTCATCCCTTCATTAATGAAGGAAATATTATAGAAAGGAACTAGAAATCGGTTTGTTATTCGATGCCTTCGATAAAGCCATCTTCTTCGGGTGTTTTGAACGAAGAAGGAAAAACGAGGAAGGAATGTATTTTCATAAAATGTTATTGTGAATGGTGATCGTGTTACTTTCCGTACAGTCTTTTACGGATTTGTTTATCTTTATTAAAAACTATATAAGGAAATTGGTCTTCATTAGAAATACAAATATTATTCATTTAAATGGTTAAAGCCATTTAAGGGGAAATAAAAATTGCTATAACTTATATTCGTAAACAATACTGGAAGGACAGTTATGCTGTAAGCAACTAATACATTTCATTGCAAAACATATTTTGGTTGAAAGAAATTTTTCTATCAAAACAAATTAATAGAGTTTTCGAGATCGTCAAGCTTTTAATTACTATCTTAATGAAAAGTGCGAAAAAACAACAACAAATAGTCAAATTATGACTAACAAAGGCGATTGTGTAGCTGCCCTACACATCTTTTTATATTTAAATTTGGTACAATTTTCCCCAAATCTGTTTCGTCAAATTGTATTTTTTGCTTGTTATTTTTCTTTGCATGTATGGGGAGAAAGATTTCTTCTAATCATGGCAAATATTATCTTTATTATCAAGTATAAGCAAAACCTTTTCTGCTTGTTACGTTGGAAAAAAAAAACAACAAAAAACAATTATTCACTTTTTAACTTACGACATGCTGATCCGTTTAATTATTAATTCACGGTGATATCTACATCACAATTTCTAATAAATACGTAATTAAGCTGCAAGGAAAGAGACATGATGTATAAGAGTATATAATGCATTTCTAAAAAGAAGTACTCTGTTTAATATTGTATGATGATTAGCAATTATTGGAAATTAGTTTCAAAACATTAACTTTAAACCCCATTAGCAGGTCTTGTGGATCTTTTCGTGTCTTATTGTTGACTGGGATTAATTTCTGTCACGAACAAAGATCGATAAAGTTAATTTTCCGAAAGACTATTAAATATTTCCATAAAATTTACGTTTTTAAATGGATGCAATTATTTTTTTATTGCAAAAATATCGCTTCATGGCACTTTCAGTACTCTGAATAAAAAAGACCTTTTCAACTGTTTGAGAAAATTATTTAATTGCAAGAAGAGTTGTTAATAAAAATGTATTACCAGATTTTTTCTAAAGTTGTTAATAAAGGATAATTACCCTCGGATTATAAAAAATGAAAAAATAATATGATCTCTCGATGAAGCATATCCCTTTTTTCTTTCTTGAATTTATGGTAAGTTTGATAAAAAAAATATCAAAAAACAAAACAAATTAACGAAAATCTAGCTTCAAAAGTCTCTCATATTATAATAGAATGGCCATAGGTAAAAAACCCACCCCTCTTATTTTCATATTTATCACAATATTAATTTGATGGAAAAAAAGATGTGATGGAAAGGAAGAGCCTCTTGTCCACAATAAATTGGTGGACATGAGGCTCTTTCTTTCCATCATGTTATTTATCCACAGTTTATGATTAGTTTCCATAATATTAATTGATGTTTAAAAACAGACTAAGAATAAACGGTAAAGGAATAAAAGCTACAGTTGCAAATGAGAACCTTCAGTGATAAAAATAGAAATATAAGACAATCTCCTTTTTTCACATATGAATTTATTTGGTTTAGTCAGCACTTCAATCAAATTTATTTTGTCTTTTCGGAAGAGTTATTATTAAACGTTTAATTAATTTCAAAATAATTCTTCGATGTTTTTAATACAGGAGTCCAAATCTGCAAAGCAAATATCAATTATTCCAACAACGTAAATAACAGCAACCGTTGTTTTTTTGTCTTTTTGGAAAGCATTCTTGAAAACAAACCAATTTTCAAATCTTCACAGTGAAAAGATCTTTGTTTATTGACAAACTTTGCTTTTCAATATCTCAATGTAAATTATACCCTGTGGACAAGGTTAATATTTCAGAATTGACACGTTTACCGAATGCTTTAACATTTATATAAATATTGGTCAATTTTTGTCGCTTGAAGAAATGATAGCCACTATAAAACATTACTTTGCAGGCAAGTTAAGCATAGCCCGAAGCCAAATATTAAATTAATGTTGCATCAATAAGTTTCTCAAATGCAAAATTTCTTTAATCTTCGCGTACGAAGGTTCTCTTCAATGTTAAGCGTAATGTCATAATTACAGAAGATACAAGAGATTTAATTTATAGATTCCCGGCATATGTTACTTATTTAGTTGTTGTTATTGTTTTCTGAATTAGTGTCCTTGACTATTTTACGATATTTTTGTAAACTACGTTTTTTTTAAGCTTTATTTGAAAATGTCAATTCAATTGGAGTGAATCGAGCGGAACGGAAGGTCTGCTTGAGTAATGAAAGGAAAAGTGCTACCTTTACCTTCTTTACTTAATAGGCAGTACCATTGTAATACATTATTATTTTCAACGAAATACATATGTTCTGGGATATATTTGAAAATAGAATATTTTATTTAAAAAATTTTCAAAAATGTTTCAAGCAATATATTGTATGTGTGTGTGTGTGTGTGTGTGTGTGTGTATTATCTATACTACCTTTTCAGGATGAAAACAAAACAATTATGTCGCAACATATCAGTACTAGAATAAATAAAAATTACAATTCTCCTATTCGTTTGCATCGTCATTATAATTAATGAAAGGAGTTTTTTATTACCGATTTTATTTTGAAAATCAATATAACTCTCATCATACTGCACAAACATCGCTGAACATAAGCGGTATTCTTAAACACTGTATGAGATAAAATTCATAAACACTGACTTTTACTAGTACAAGAAGTATTTTAGCTCTCATTAAACTTTATTTTAATTATTATATTTGTAATGAACGGTTTTGGAGGAATTATTTAGAAAGAAAGGAAACTTTAATAAGGATTCTTTTAACATTCATTTTCCTTTAGTTTCCTTGAAAAGAAAAGGAGAATATTTAGTAATACGATTGCCAAAATGAATTGTTTAATAATTGTTGATAAGCATAGCAACATCGGTAAATTAAAATATTTGTGAAATTAAATTGTTTGTTATTAAACGAAAATCCTTAGACTAATCGATGTTTTCATTAAATTGTACAATTCTTACAATATTTACCGAAAAAAAAATCATACAATCCTCCTAAGTTAACTTTGAGCCGGAGGTAGAAACTTAATTTAATCTGGAATCATGATTTTGTTCCCAACTTCACAATCTTAGAGTCAATTAATCTTGATCGTTTTTGACGAGACAATATGCTGGAAAGGGAACAATAGCTCAACCGAATCCAATCAAACTATCCAGATTTAATTTTCCTTTAGAGCACTTTCACTTCCACGGGAGAAGTAATCAGCTGCTTCATCATTTAGTTCGGTTAATAAAGTTGTCAGGTTTTAAATTCTAAAAGTTATTGTATGCAACAGGAAACTCTTTTTAAAGTTATTGTATGAGATTTAATTATTATACGAATTTCCATTAAAAATAAATCTCTTTATCATGCTAAGATTAACCTGGGATAGTCAGAGACAGTTATCATCTTGATTATTTTTTTTAATTATTGTAAAAGTCTAAAAAGTATTGACCTGCCTTACGTATATATAGTGAGTGTTCTGTCCTTAGACAGGTCCAATATATACAGGGAGATTCAGTCAATTTCTGACCATTTCACTCGAATAACGTGCATTAGGGATAAACAATTGAAAGAATATGAGCGCCATATCGAATTTCTAAATAGTTGGAGTTTGTATTGTTGCAACGGCGCTGCATGAAAATCGTATCGTTGAAAAATGGCGCCCGCCTTATCAACAGAGCAGAAATGCAAGGTTGTCGAATGGTATTTCTAGACAAAATCACCTGTAACTGTGCAAAGAAAGTTCCGGAAGGAGTATAAGTGTCGAGACGCACCAGGCAGGCAAGCAATCATGGATTTTGTCAAGCAATTTCGTGCCACTGGATGTGTTAAAGGCAAGAAAAAAGGCGGGAGCGAAGCTCGTGTTCGAACGGCCGAAGTTGTCGAAAATGTTCGCACAAGGTTGGTCGATTCCTCTACCAAAAAATCTGTTCACCGCCTATCCATTGAAGAAGGGCTGTCGTATACCGCGACGTGGCGAATTTTGAGAAAGGATTTACACCTGTTCCCGTATAAGATCCATGTTTATCAGGAGTTAACAGACACTGGAAGACGGAAACGACAACAATTTGCGATGGAGTTTGGAGCAGAAATAGAAGCCAATCAGGACATTGTGGACAACCTGTGGATGTCAGATGAGGCCTTCTTCCATCTGTCAGGTGACGTTAATAAACACAACATTCGTTTTTGGGGTTCCCAGCGCCCTCATGAGATCCATAAGTCACCTCTTTATCCACGAAAGGTTATGGCTTGGTGCGCGATTTTCAAAAAAGGCATCATTGGTCCGTTCTTTTTTGAGGGCACCATAACGTCACAGGCTTACCTTAACATGTTGGAAACCTTCTTCATCCTCGAGCTGCGAAGGAGGCGTATACCGCTTCGACATCAATGGTTTCAACAGGATGGGGCTAGGCCTCACACCACTAATGAAGTGCTAGACTTTCTCAATCAGAAATTCGGAAATCGTGTCATTTAAAATGGGTTTCCAGATCGATTCGGGGGTGGCTTTCTTTGGCCCCCTACGAGTCCTGACCTAAACCCATGTGATTTTTATCTCTGGGGGTTCCTTAAAGACTGTGTGTTCACTACAGCACCAAGAATCCTAGACCAGCTGCGACAAAGCATCGTCGACTGCTGCACCCTTGTGGATGCAGAAATCTTGGATAGAGTTATGAACAACTTCACCATTCGGCTGCGAGCAGTTCAAAACGTTCGTGGTGGCCACATTGAGCATATCAAGACTTTTCCACGGGAATAAAAACTCCAAATTGCCTAAAATATCATACTGAAATGCTAAGTTTGTAAACATTAATGGGTCAATAAATCATAGTACTGAAATGGTCAGAAATTGACTGAATCACCCTGTACTAGGGAAGAGAGAGTAATGCAGTGGCTTCCTGTTTGCCTTCCGCATTTAACAACTGTTGTAAGATGGATGTAGCAGCAGCCGGAACCGACGGCTTTACGTGCCCTCCGAAAGCACGGGGGGGGGGGGGGGGGGGGGGGTGGAAAATTTCGCACGCCACTGAAAATCACCCATCCAGTGACTATAGGCGTGCCTGGTGTTGCTTAACTTCATAGGCTTAACTCTGCGAAAGCCTCCTAGGCCCCGCCTCCCCCTACCTTATCTAAACAACCTTAAATATTGTACGAATCTTATTGCCCATAAGTTAAAAAAAAATTCCCCGATTAAAATTCAAAAAATAATTAATAAAAATGCTTAAAACAATAGAATTTCAATTTTTTTGAAATCATTTCATAAATCCTTTTCTGATATATGGAATTTAGATTAGGCAGAAGTCAAAAAATGGGCGACAGAGAAATTTTTTGAAAATTTATTGATTCGAAATCTTAAAACTGACATTGAAACAACTGAAAAAGTTGATATTTTGTAAACCCTAGATGAAATTATAAAATGAAATTAAACCCTTTTTTGGATGTCGAAATACAGGGTAGTTATAAAATAACGTGAGGTATCCAGAGCCCTCTAGCGAGTAAAGTTTTGGACGTGCATAGTGGATCATGGAATTTCGATTTCTAAAAAAATAAAGATTAGTACCAAAAGTCGCCACCAAAAAGATTTTGGCGCTGCAAAAGTGTATTAGTGTGAATACTGAATGATTAAATGCCAAACGACACAGCACACATCAATTTTATTAACAATAAATGATTGTAACTTACAAATGAGGTTCAATATGACCACCATCGTGATGTTCCAAGAATTTCATACTATGCACGACATTTTCCACGGTTCCTCGCAACATATCAGAATTAATTTGTCTCACCTGTTATTCGACCTTTCAGCGTTGCGATATCAGGGACATGTCCTTGATACACAACACCTTTAAGAAATCCCCACAACAAAAAGTCACAAGGATTAAGATCGAGCGACCTCGGTGGCCATACTGTAGGAAATGCACGACTAATGACTCTGATGTCAGAGAAATGTTGCCGCAACAAACGCTGTACCTTTCGTCCAATGTGGGGTGGTGCACCATGCTGCATGAATGTGGTCGAATCGAGACATCCTCGTTGCTGCTGTTGTGGAACCACGAAGTTCTGTAGCATATCGGCATACCTGTCAGCAGTAATAGTTCCACTTGAACGATTTTCCTCGTAAAAGATGCTGTAAAGCCACACCACACTATGACTTTTGGCGAGTCTTACTCGCAGCCCAAATGCGGCAGTTGTGTGTATTAATACCACCGTTCAAAGGAAAGTGTGCTTCGTCACTCCATAAAATCTGCTACGGCCAAGTACCATCAACTTGCATGCGTGCTAAGAATCTCAATGAAAAATCCAATCGGGTGGCCGCATCGCCAGGGACCAATTCTTGAACAGAAGAGATTTTATACGAATAAAGCTTCAACATCTGATGCAGGATCTTCCGCGGGATCTGCGTGTGCCGGGACTCTGCCCGAGCACTGCTGATATCCTGCACATTCGCCATCTGTTCGACAACAGCAGTTGCAACTTCTTCAACTTGTTGCTGACTACCTGCTTTGCGTCCCCGGCCTGGTTGCTGTGCTAGAGTTCCTGTAGTTTCAAATCGTTGAATCATGTTTCGTAAGTTTGTTAAGCTTATCAATCCTTTTCGCAATTTCTGTAACCGCCGAAATTCACGAAGGGCAGCACTGGCCTTCTCGTTCCGCTGATAATACAGCTTGACTAACAAAGCACGGTCCCGTGAGGTAAGAGCCATCGAAAGGCAGGTGGCCTCAGAATGATGAGAATTCTCCCAGCTTTTCCTTTCACACTCATGATCGCTACACGGAACGCGTTTATGTAAATTAATGCATTTTATTCGGTAAACAGCGCCATAATTTTATTGTGGTAACTTTTGGTACTAATTTTTATTTTTTTTAGAAATCGAAATCCTATGGCCCACTATGTACGCCGATCAAATTTGGTTATGTTTCGTCCATTACTTTACTCGCTAGAGGGCTCTGGATACCTCACGTTATTTTATAACCACCCTATATGTTCCCTGGAAAAATGGACTTTAATAGAATATTGAAAGCAACCTAAATAATATACTTTTAAATTCAACTGATACTGGATAGACAGAGGCAGCCGGGGCGTGTTGGTGTGCTTGGCTGCTTGGTGGAGAGGCTGCTCTTGGGGTCTTCTTGCACTAATCTTCAATATACACTAGATCCTTTGCAGCCAAATATGAAGGGGTTGGGATGAAAATTAGTGTGGCTAAAACTGGGCTTCTGGTCCTTTCACGACTACCTATTTAGTGCGCTCTCCATGTTAGAGGCACCCCATTGAGACAGGTGGAGAAGTTGAAGTAATTCGGGACTCATTAAACGAGTGCTGGTGACAGAGAATTGGATGCGCGGATTGGTTCGGCAAGCTGTGTCAGAAGCGAACTGTTGTGAACCGTCGTAATGAAACAGGAGCTAGGAAACAAAGGTCAAGCTCTCTGTTTTGAAAGTTATTCTTTGTCTCCATTCTCACCTGTGGAAATGAGTCTTGGGTAATGACCTAAGGAGTGCAAACGCGGTGCAAGCGGCCGAATTGAGATTCCTGAAAGATCTGGCAGGTTTTACCCTACTAGATAAGTGCGCAGTAGCACAATAAGGGACTCTTTAGGAGTTGAACCGCTACTTCCCCTCATTGAGAAGCTCAGTAACATTGGTATGGCCGCAAACATCTTCCTAAGCAGTTGCAATTTTCCAAGCCGATGGGTAAGTGAGCAGGGGTCGTCCTAGAACGAGATGGTTAGACTACATGGAGAATCTAGATTCGAGTCGCGTGGGTATTACCATGAATAAAACCATCCATAAAACTTTACGGATAAGCGGGTTTGAAAAGTAAATAAGTAAATAAGAGTTGATAGGTTATTACGAATAAAGGTAAGAGTCCAACAAGCAACTGTTTAGTCCCGTTGTTTTTATTTCACCCTGCTTAGAACCCCTGTATTTATGAGGAATCGATATGCAGCATTCTTGATGTGATCATTCAAGACTAATGGACTAAAATCTGAAGTTCTTTGATAAAATTATTCCGTTTTGGAATGTATTTACTTACTTATTTTTCAAATCCGCTTATCCGTTAGGGTCGCGGGGGCAGCAGCCCTATGGAAGATCTCCAGCAATCACGATCTTCCGCCATCAGGTGCATGTCCTCCATGGTAATAACCAAGCGACTCGAACCGAGATTCTCCATGTAGTCTAGTACCTGGTTCTAGGCCGAGCCGTTGGTCTCTTACCCACCGGCTTGGGAAAAAACAACAAAATATCCACTTTTCTTCGTTGAATTAAACAAGTAGTGAGAAACGAATCACTAGATCCGATAATTTACAAAAGTTTATAATACCCAATAACCTCATGTTGTCATTGAGTAATACACATTTACATATCTCATGTTTCTCACTACTTAATTTAATTCAACGAGCAACTGTCAATACGATCAAAACACGAAGGCTGTAAAAAACTGAAAGTGGAGCTGAAAAGCAAAAATATCTGTCAAAAGGCTGGACTTTACCTCAGAATTATACAGCAGTATCAGTACGTAATTTCACTATTGTTATTAAAAGAGAATTTTACCAAAGAATCATTGAAATGATATTTGTTATCTAATGTTAAAGCGAGACATTCAATATGTAATTTCTTTGTTTTTCAATGGAAAGTTTTCTTTGTTCTTTTTTAAATGAAACAAAAAATCTCAATGAATCATTTCATAAGCTTTAGTTGTGAACTAATAGTCAGCCGCCACCAACCGCTTTGTCAATAATCATAACCGCTGTACTGTACGATATTCGTTTCGTTGGCTATTATTTGACAACCATCAATTACAGGATGTTTGAAAGGCTACGATGACCTCGAATCTTTCTTTGAGTATCTCAAAGAGTTAATATTCCCAAGAAATGACAATAAAAAATTCAACTTATTTCATAACATGTAAATAATAAAATCGAAAATATAAAGAAACAGGTGGGTTTACTGATATCCGTAGGTGCTGTAATTTTTGAAAATAATTTGTTGTATAGCTAAAGTTATTAAATTTAATTACATATTTCTCAATAAACTTAATTTAAATAAGCCATCTTTTTTATCACATTACATTTTCCAAACATTTCCAAATTAACTTTTTACTCATATTACTATCGATTTGGAAATTCAGCTAAGCAAGACCAAGAGAATAGAAATGAACTTGCATAACATTTAAAAAGTAATTACTGATTTTAATACTACATAATAAGCACATTTTACAACACGAAATGATGATATTAAATACAATTAGTTAGTGATAAGTTATCTATACATGCATTATAAAGCACAATGTTTTTATGTATTTATGTATGTTTGTCCGGTTTAAAATGCAACTTGGAAGTAAGTTAAAAAGTTGAAATTTAACACTCAGCTGTGTAATACTGTCACGATGATGGAAAAAAATCCAAAACTGGAGATAAGTGTCTCAAAAACATAGAAATTAATAATATATGAAATTTAGACTTGGTTTATGTTTGTTTGTTTGCATCTGCAAACAAGCAGCCGATCGTGTTTGTGTCAACAATCGGTTGGTCGTGTTTGTATGTTGCATCAACAATGCTTTGAAAATAATGCTTGCCGTAGCCGACGACAATACAGGCCTCGACACTAAAAATTATCTGATCATCTTTTTCATCGGCTACGATGCTTGCCTTAATGATTCATGTTTTAAGGAGAATAATTATAAAAAGTATTAAATAAATAAATAAATTAATTAAAAAATGAATAAATAAAAATCACTATTGTTTCATTTTTATTTAAATCTTTGGAGAGATATAAGAAATTATCCTTAAACAAATGAGAGAATACAACTTCTAGGGCATGCAGCAGCATGAAGATACTTCCCCTGATGAGCCCATAACTAGAGAAAACTTATATTTCATATGGGATTTCTAATGTAGTAACTTCCTTTAAAGAAGTGATGGATAATGTTTATCTAAACATACGAGATAATGTATAAAAAAAATTATAAAGATCACAGCTGATTGTGGAGACGGCAATCCTTGCTGCTAAAACCAATACTGTCAATATGAACAATCACATACAGGACAGGGTTCCAGGCTCCTGTGACTGAATACAACTCTATTGAAACAGTTACATATATAAGAGAGGTGTTGATGGGGTTGTAAACAGAGTTCCTAAACTCTCTCAATCCATCTTTAATAATCCATTACTCAAAGCTTTGGAATATTAAAGAATATGCTAAAAAGTCAAGGATGCAGTGTCGAATTTTCATGAACAACCTCAATTGTACTCAAAATTCCAATACAAACATTTTAAAGAATTCTTTCGTTTTTCCAACGTGAATATTTACTGTATTAATTCTAAGGATTTTTCATGTGTTCGGACTTTATTCAAATTCGGATATTGCGAAATTTCATCAAACAACCCGAGCAACGCCGGGCCTATCAGCTAGTCTTAAATTTGAAAAAAAAAAAAAAAAAAAAAAAAGAGTTAAAGCAGATTTTAATATTAATGAATTATTAATGAAAAATAAGAAAGAAAATTCTACGGCCTGGATTCAAACCAGGAACCTTCAGCTCATGCAGCTGATGCGCTAACCAAATGCGCCGCCACAGACATGAAAGCATTACTTTAAAAATATGTATTTTGGGCTGGGCTAGAGCAGTTACCTTGTCCGCAGGCCGGAACTATCTTTCCTAAGGTGTAAAATTCATTAAAGAATATCTCGAGATAGGTCCGTGAGGAGCCTATGATAAAACCCTCATGGACTATTATTAACACCTGAGGAGCATATGATAAAACCCTCATGGACTCAGCTTGAGATATTCTTAAAAGATTTTAGCACTTTGAGAGCTCAATTGCCTTTCTATAGTTCTTAGCTAAGATCTTTAAATATAACCTTTTACCAAATTGTTGAAAATTCGTTTGGTTTTTTTTGTTGTTGTTTTTTTTTTCATTAGCAGAAGGACGCTTTGCGTAAGGAATCGGAGAATTCGGCGAACGACAGAAACGGTAGCCATCATAAATTCGGATGGATTCAAGGCGTGTTGGTAAGAAATTCCAAAAAAATAAAAAAAAACAAATCATAAATTTAAAAAATAATTTCAATTAAATTAATTTTTTTTGTTACAGCTTTAGCAGCACAATTTACTTATTATATTATGTGTTTAAATTTTAGATTTTAAACATCATGAATCTTTGGGGTCCCATGCTTTTCCTCAGGACCACTTGGCTCGTAGGACAAGGAGGAATGTGTAAGAGTTATACAAAAAGTGACAAAACATTAACCTCTGACCTTTAGATGAATTGCTTTCGAAATCGGCATATTTAACCCCTTATCTTTTCATTAAATATCAATCGAAGAGATGCGAGTGAAAGTCTGTAAATACACTACTTCACAAAGAAAATGCTACACCATGAAAAACTTTGCAGCACGATATAAATTTCAAGGTATGTTCAGAGAAACAAGTTATGCAAATTTTTTTCTGTTTCGATCAATGATGTTATTGGAAATTGGGATAAAAAGATGGACAAATAGTCTGTTAAGCTAACTTTGAAAATTACTGAAAGCCACGAAAAGTTTCTTGAGGTTTAAATACAGGATTACATGCAGCCGGTTGACCTTTCTGTCGTAATGCGCAGAAACTATAAGGAATGTAAAATCCGAATTAACTGTTTGAATTCATCGAATTTGTAGACGGTAGTCTAAAAAACGAAATGAATCGTCTTAAGCGAACTAAATTATGCAGATGAACGTCACAACGTACAGATCGGTGAATGCAACGTCCAGCCGTAGTAATCCGACAATGCATCCAACGTCAAGCTAGCAACATATTACAGGGTGAAGAGGGAATATTGTCTGTAAGCCTCATTCTTCTTCACATTCATACTGTTTAGTTTAACGATGAATCTCGCTTCTGTCAGCTTTGATGACCACCGAGTGCGAGTTCGAAGGCAATATAGCAATCGGATTGAACGTAGCATTTTTCAGCGCTACACTGATCGTCAACATGTTTAGAGTACTTCAGTTACAATAGTCGTTCATCTCTAGGACGAACAACGTACACATGATCGCAGAGTAATATGAGTTGTAGAAGGCTATTGCATTTCCCTACATTCAGGGCATCAAATGCCGTTTTTTTCAGCAAAGCACGCCATCATACAGCAAACATTAGCAAGCAAGCTTTGAAAGTTCTCCCGGTGCTCTTTGGCCAGCACAATCTCCAGCCCTCTCTCCAAAGAGCTCGAAATGAAACTGAACTTTTATGGGTTAATGTTAACTATCTGCACATCGCGCGATGACTGATCATGCGACCAAGGCAAATGAATTTATTTTTTAAAGACTGGGGAGGCTGTGGCCCCCCTCCCCCGTCTAACGAACTGATACATACCCCCTTTTCTATTTAGTCACAGTAGATAGCTAAGCAGTGATGGTTAAATTAGTAAAAATTTCATTTACCTAGGTCGCATGATCAGTCATCGCGCGATGTGCAGATAGTTAACATTACTCCTTTTGTGAACACCATATGGATCAATGCTCAATGGTAATATTCGAGCAATCATTAATAAAATGAAACGTCGCATAAAGATGACAGTCCTATTACTAAACAGCCTGGGCAAGTATTGAAATTAAAATTATTTTTTCAGAAACTCCTTTAACTGTGTGCCAAATTTGTCTCATTTGAAGCATTTTTTCATGGTATTGCATTGTCTCTGTGGAATAGTGGAACTCACATATAATTAAGGGATAGCTGATAATAGAAGACGTTAGTTTTAAAACTGTCACTAGGTGGTAGCACAATCCAATTTACAGTTAAAGCTCTATACTGTATATAGAAGTAAATGGTCGTTCAACTCCCGTCATTTTCCATTGTTAAGGGAAGCTAGGGAATTCAGATCACGCTAGGAGTCGCATAGTCGTAATGGACTTTCTGTGCTCTATGCGGCACCTAGCGTGATCTGAATTTCCTAACTTGTAAAGTTATTTTATTTATTTAGTTGATGCCCAAAATTAATAGAGAGCTATGTAATGCATTCAATAGTTGGATTGTCAATTATTTCTTTAAGATTATGTAGAATACATTAATTTCGGCAGTATTATGCCAATAATTTCGGCTGCATTAAAACTGAAAATGAAACTAAAATTTCTAGCTCACGATAGGGCGGCGCTGCATGCGTTTTTAGTCCGATTGTACATGTAGCGCCATTTTTCAGTTGAGTTACCCCCCCTATCGGGAGCTAGAAACTTTAGCTTCATTTTTCAGTGGAATTGGATGGCCATCTACTATCTAAAGACTATAATATATACAGAGCTTTAATTTACAATAGGGTGCCTGTAAGGAGAGTGGCGACAAGTCGGGCCGTCGGCCATGTTTTTCCCAACGATTGAATTAGCAGAGGTACAATTTACGATACTTTTCAGCTTATCAAGAAGAAATGTAAAGATGGCTAATGCTGATCAGACTACCAAGCTTTTGTTTGTATAATAGATAAAGGAGGTTAAAAAAGAAGCACATTAACGTTTTAATTTTCGTAATAAATGTGATTATTTGATCAGCTGATAGCAAGTTCGAGAATTGATTTTTTCACCTTTTCAGCAAAAATGGTAACTAAAAACCTATAACCAAAGAGATTATATTTAGCAGTCTATATACATTTTACTTTACACAAAAATAAAAATTTGACATCTATTGCAAAAGATGAAAAAAAAAAAAAATTCTCAATTATTAGTTTTAGGAAAAAATGTAGATTAACTTTTACATTCTTTTTATCGTGGAATTGTTCTAACATCACTTTCTCGTATTTGCAAGTTGCAAATAAATTAAAACATATGAACCAAAATTATAATAGTTACATCTAGGTGTTAAAGAGACGAAAAAAATTGGCAAAACTTTTCGCGTGAACAACTACGCTCGTCATCAGGCCTCGTTGATCACTTAACTGTCTAGCAATTAAATAACAACTGAAAAATAAATTTTGACGCTACAAACTATCTATAAAATACTTAAATTTCAACTTTCATTTTCCAAAATCTTTCTCCATTGACTTAAATATGTTGTGTTTATTAAATGTTATTTTTACTATTGGTTTTACGGTTTGTTTTAAATTTTTCAAGATAAAAAAAACTTGCTCGTTGAGCCCGAATGACCCTTGAATAAAAATTCCTTGAAATTATATAAATTTAAAAAATTATATAAATTAAAAAATTTTTAACATTCCTTGAAATATTTATCTATAATTATATCATTAAAAAATCACTTTATTTTGTGAGATTCACATTTTTATGAACAACAATAAAACAATAAATACTTTATTATGAAAAAATATTTTTCCTTTCCCTCTTCGCCACTTTAATCGTTAATTTTAAAGCGGATCTAATAAAACCACAACTTTTAAACTTTAATAACGCAATTTTATTAGCAAAAATTAAGAAACATGCACAATAAAACGAAAAACGAAACGAAAACTATTAATTTCTCTCTATCTGCAATGCAAACGGCACGCTATTTTGGGCGTTCGAACGTTAACCAATCAAAATCCGTTCCGAATTGTCGCCACTCTAATTTACAGGTGCTCTCGTATAACGTCTGTTTAAGTATCACAGCTCAATTTCAAAATGGCACCGTGGGCAAGGAGTGTACGACTCAAGAGCAGCGTTCCATTCTGCGCTTTCTTTTTGTGTGGAGTAAAACGATTATCTGCAAAGGTTATTCACAGAGAACTTGCGCCTACCTGCACAATCGCAAGTGTACCGATTTCCAATATCTGCACATGCGCAAAACAACTGGTGGAGCGACAAGTGACGCTGAAATAATCATGACTTTCGCTATAGTTTATGACGACATCATACAATAGATAGTAAAAATTGCAGGAAATTTAATTTACATATATTAAGTTACCGAATTAAAAGAAAGACAATCTACAACTTAATTCAAGTCTAATCTAAGTACAGGTAATTGAAAAGATTTAACACATAGAAAATTTTTTTCGTTAACAAAACTTATAAAAAACAAAAACATTAACATACCTTCACACGCACACATACGACTTAAAAGATGTTGAATTGAAGTATTTTACAGTAATCACAACAAGCAACTTGTTCCAGAGACGGGCTGCCATGCACTAAACAAAAATCGCATCGGCAAAAGAAAAAGAACTTGCCAACGCTTGCCAAAAAAGAACTTACTCCTATCCACCCATATTTATTCTTCAACTAGAACAGACTCATTTTCGCTATATTGAAACCTGTAAGTAAATTAAATTTTTACAGTATAAACACATTTCCAGATCCTTTCCAAAATGCCGAAAATGGCGTAACCAGAATTCCATACGCTCCGCAGTACGAAAAAGAAAACCACGGAAAAAATATTCTCAATATCAAATCCTTGAAAAAGTGAAACACACATTAAAAAAAAAAAAAAAAATTAATTTAAAAAACAAAAACAAAAAAAAAAAAAAAAAACCCACCACGCTTTTCGATTTCGCATGAATCACAGCCACAGATTACGTTTATTATGTTGTTGTATTACGAATAAACGTAATCTGTGATCACAACCGCGCCTTGATTTTTTGTTTGGGCGGCAAATCACGAAATAGAGCAGGGGTTAAATTGGTTTGGGCGAACCATATTCATTTTCAGTTACAGTACAAAATAGGTGTTCGGAATCTTTTGATTACATAATGTATACAGCGTGTATCTAAACCCCTTTCACAAACTTATGGTGGTGATTTCCCACAGCGAGATGAAAACAAAAGTTCATATAAGCATGGTTCGGATAACGAACCCTTTATCAGATTTCCGCAGTTAAAAGTGAAGTTTCGTACTTAGCAGCTGGTTTCGTACAATGTGGATGGCTTCGTAGCTTCTCCGTATCACCTGCCATCCACAGAGTAGGAAAACCAGCTACTTCAATTTAAACTTCACTTTAAACTGCGGAAATCTCATAAACGGTTTGTTATCCGAACCATGTTTATACGAACTTTTGTTTTCATCTCGCTGTGGAGAATCACCACCAGAAGTTTGTGACAGGGGTTGAGATACGCCATGTATAATTGTTATTTCCATCCCCAATACACATAATTTATAAACTATGTACCCGGACTTCATCGTGTTTGTAAGGATTTATGACTGATCCTCGTATTTATGCATTTGTTAATAAACGAAGCTAGATGATCTGTAAGAAGCAGAAAGAATAAGTATAAAACAAAGTTTTTATATAAAATGTATAAAAGTTGATACCGCAAAAATCGGTACATCACAGCCTGTGTATCGTGGCGCCACATGCTTATTCATCACTCTGGCTGTCAAGCATTAAATCAATCGTCACGTAAGCATGTAATGATAACAATTAGTGGGTTTTTTTAGAGACGTGAACTCCCCCAATGCTGATTTTTAGACTTTTTTTATCATTTCTAATATTTATAACAAACGCTTTTCAAATTCAACGTAACACAATCTGTATGAAACACCGCGGCGTAAAAAAATGATAGGCCCTACAAGTTGTTCGTTCATTATTATAAATTTTTACTTATTATTTATTTATTCATATCCTGATTTTCATTACTATTCTTTTGCAGTAGAATCTGTCGCTGTTATTCTCTTCTCGACGGTGATAACTACCATCACGGCCCTTTCTACCTCAGCTATTGCAACCAACGGAGAAGTCAAAGGAGGTAAAAATGAACGAGGAAGAAATTTTTTTTTAAAAAAACTAATTGAAATCTAATACATATATGCCGTTCATTATGGAATTCATGGCATCTTTTTCCTGTCAAACTTGCGACATATTTTTCAAAAATATTTTCAAACACGAATGCCCGTTTGTTGTTCTTCTTACTACCACGAACTAAATTGATCTGGTTCAGGGAGCATTGAAAACTCGTTCTATAAGACAATTAATTACACAGGCAACGATGAAAAATTTTTTTGAATCAATTTGCTTTATTCTTGTGGCTTTTATTGTGCTGAACCCGAATCTCCTTTTTGATTTTTTCTATCACGTCACGTTTCCAAGTACTTTAAGCACAAAGAGACTGCAATGTTAAAGTAATGGATGTAAAGAGAAACGGCTAAAATGTAAAAAATCCATATTTTTGGGCCACAAGGAAATTTATCAAGCCCCAAATTTTGAATAGTTTAAAATGTCTCATTGAAAGACAACAAATCTCTTTGTGATAGAAAAACTGAAGTCAGATACGGATTCAACAAAGCGATTGTCGCGTGCGCGTACTCATGCTAACAATGCTTAAAAGATAAACAGAAAATAACAGTATATTCATTCTTGACGAATCGATTGTTACATGACATGCCACTGTCTTGGTATTCTTTATGGCTACTGTTGTAGCACGTGAATTCGACATGAAGGGGTCCACGAAAAAGTCTGAAAAATTGACACAACCGAGCTAAGACCTTGATGGTCATATTTCTGAAAATAGAATTTGAAAAAATCAGTTCCTTTTCAAGTTATCGTGCAATGGCGGACGGGTAGCCAGCCGGATAAATGTATAAACAAAGCCGTACATTCTTGTAAGTAGCTTTTTGCTATAGCTCCTATACTCTATCCAACGAAAGTTGGAGTGGGTGTGTCCAGTTAAACTTCCTATTTCAATTGCTAGACATTGTTGCCAAAGTAGAATCAACAATGTCTAACAATTGAAATAGGAAATTTAATTGGACACGTCCATTCCAACTTAAGTTGGACAGAGTATAATCATTTATATAAAATCAGCGATGGATTATGTCATAAAAGTAAGGAGAGAGATGTGTGTCAAAAATCTAACAATCAAAATCTAACAAAGACGATTATACAATCGGGTGGGTTATTTCTAGTAACTTATACTTTCTCCAATGAAAGAAAAACTGGGCGTGTCTAATTAAATTTCCAATTTTAATTGTTAAACATTGTTAATTTTACTTAGCAATAGTGTCTAACAATTAAAATCGGAAATTTAATTAGACACGCCCAGTTTTTCTTTCGTTGGAAAGATTATAAGTCAGAACGGCGATGTTGAAAAATGAATGAAGTTATAAAAACAGATTTTTATTGTATGTCAGAAAATAATGTCTGTATTTGGTTTTCACGTTTCTAATGTGGATATTAAATGGCATGAATCCCCTTCATAGGTGGTACTTACTATATGCTTTCCCGAAGTCTCGGACCAGAATACGGAGGAGCCATCGGACTCATTTTCGCTTTTGCCAACATGGTCGGCGTCGCAATGAACATAGTCGGATTCTGCGAGTCACTTCTAATTTTACTTAAGGTTAATTGCACTTGAGATTACTCAGTATTTATGTGTAAAAGTATAGATAGAGTTAAATATGTAATCTCTCCCTCAAATATAGTTATACGATGTAAAGATAGTGGACGGAAGCTGGAACGACACCCGCATCATAGGTATCTCGATGGCTGTAGTTTGCATCATCATATGCCTCGTTGGAATGGAATGGGAGCAAAAAGTAGAGGACAAATTAAAGTTTGAATAAATTTAAAGGACTTGACATGTATTATAAATTTTATATGTTCCCCGTAATATTTATTTCAGGCTCAAAATCTTCTATTGCTCATCTTGTTGGTTGCTATCTTTGACGTTATCGTCGGAAGTTTCTTCTCTCCTTCAGTTGCAAATAGAGCCAAAGGAATCACTGGATGGAAATGTAAAGTATTCATTTTCTTTATCAAAAATTACAATAATAAAAACGATCCTAACGCTACAAAGAAAAATTCGGATTTTGTAGAACACTCAACCTACTTTTGTTAAATCTCACGATATACAGAAAATACTTTATTTAATTTGGGCCACAAGGAAACAAACACTAAATTTAACCATGGTGTAAACAAACACTAAATACACATAAACTGCCTAGTAATTAGAGTCGAAATTAAAGACCTCGAGAAACAATTGAGTACACTTTCTTTTTCTGCCTCAGAATATTGCAACGCCGTACCCAGAATTTTATTTCGACAAGATGGTCAATTTCAGGGAGGGCTGCAGCCCTCTCAGCCCCTCCCCCCTGAGTACGGCCATGACTCCAATTTCTTTTTGCTGTAGATGAGAGAGAGAGCGAAAATTTTTTGATTTACATATCTTAATTTGGTTTAAAGTTCTTGTCAAGCGGAATTGCAATAAATGAAACACGCGACAAAAAGGCAAATTCAAATTAATATTTTTCAAAGATCATAGTAAAATGCCGAATGGGTTTATTCGAGTTCTTCGACACGAAACGTAGCTGGCTCTACTGTAGTGGTTTAACGCACAGACAAAGCACTCTGCGATCACGTAACAAAAGTAGAAGTCTTCCTTAGCTATTTTTCCAGTACCACATTTGCCCCAGTACCAAAGTTTCGGAAATGTTTCCACCAGTAACCTGAGGTAACTTTAACCTAACCTAACCTCTCACGCACGAAGAAACGAAGATTATTTGGTGAAAGTGTCCTAAGAGACGCGAGGATTATTCTTTAGATGATTACAATTGTTGCTAATAAGATTTGTCTACCTTTATGCCTCATTTAATCAAAGCAAAAAAAAAAAAAGAAAAAAAAAAGGAAAAAAAAAAAAACACGAACAAAAATAAAAATCCTATTGAAAATCAAAAACCTGTTGCTCTTTCATTATATCGAATTGCATATAAGCTCGATGAATTAGAAGTGCTCATAATGATAAAACCAATTGATATAACACAACTATAGTAGGGTAGATGTACCCTGACAGTTTAAGACATTACCGTAAAACGAAATTGTGTACGGAAATCAAATTGCATTTTGATACTTTTCTAGTTATACCATGAAATTGTAAATACAATGCAGAATGTGCCAATCTCTAAATAATTATTATATCTTGCAGTTAATGCACCAGAAGTTGACAGGCAGTTGCACCAGTAATTGACAATATTTTAATTGCACATTTTTATTATATATTTTTTACAAAAAAAATTGACAACATTCAAAAGTAGCTGATGAAATCAAGCATTTTTAAGAATGTGTAAAGTATTTAACATTAACTAAAATTGTGCTTTTGAAAACTTAAGTTGTTCATTTAGATCCTTTATCTTTTTTTTCCCTTTGAATTAATAAATTAATTCAGTCCACTCCCATCTAGAGTGCAAGGACCATAGAAAATGAAGGTGTTTTCCAATAGTGCAATATCATCATATCTTGGCCAACAAATTGTTCTTAGAAAATTTGATTTTTGTCGATTGTTCTCCTATTTGCAAAATTCATCCAATTCATCCTATGCTAATTCTTATCATAGTAAAGAGAATATCAGTAGCAGTTTTCTTCTTGGAAGATAACTTGTCCTGGGCTATCTGTTGATCGTCTCTGTGAAAAGATTCAGAACCAACAAAAGAAGCGGCGTATAGGGCCTAGAAGATTTATGTCAAAGTGGATGATCTAGAAATTGACAGTCAACTTCTTATAATTGACAGATCTAGATCAATTAATGGAAATTAAGAAGTTAGACTTATAACCATCATGTTTCCTTTATTATTACCCTACATTCTATATCACATTAGTATTTTTTTTTCGTTTTTTTTAAAACATAGAAATTATCAATGATTGACAGGTTATGTCAATTACTGGTGACACAACATATTTGGGTTCCAGTAGTTGACAGTGGATTAAAACAATTAAATCATTGGTCATCTAAAATTCTGTTACTACTAGAAGTATTGTCCATTGATCACACAAAAAGGTTCACGTAAAATTAATGACAAATATTGCATGACATTCCTGAAATAAATTCAAGTAATCAAACCCTCGCGTAGTGGTTCATTACAAGTTTTTTCCGACTCAGTAAGGCAATGAACAATCAACATGTGTTTGCGGCCATAATAGGGAGCAAAGTTCCTAGTTTTTTACTTTTCTGGCAAGCCAACTACAATGTTTAATACGAGGTGGCAACACCAGTCCCTTTTCTTGCTGTGTTATTTTATTAAAAGCCTTTATATCGTGAATTGTCAATTACTGGTACACTGTGAATTACTGGTACATCTACCCTATTATCTTATATTCTCGTTTTCCTTTATGAAATGTATTATTAATGATCAAAATCTTACATCTTTAATCTTTTGTCTTGCATTTATAAAACTTATGTTTTCCTTTTAGTGGAGACTATGAGATCGAATCTTTATTCTGATTACCAAAACGAGTCGTTCTTCACCATCTTTTCCGTCTACTTCACTTCGGCGACAGGCATCTTAGCAGGCGCCAACATTTCCGGAGAACTGAAGGTAAAGAAACAAACAAGCATGATTTGATAAATGGTTTTAAATATGTAATAAAAAGAATCAAATTTAGCTTTAAAAACACGAGGGGCGTTCAAATTTGACTTGGACTTTATTTTTTATCAAATCAAGAAACTACAAAAAAAAATTATTAAGGCATCGTTTTCCAACGATAAAAGGGTCTTAGCATCAAAATGTTACGAGCAGTAGCAGTTAGTGATTATAATAAGTGGAGGGGCACAAATACAAAATTTTAGGTTCTTAGGCCTTTTCGTACAAAATTTACAGATTGATTTGTATTTGGAGCCTCGCGGCCCCTGCCGAGGCCTCAGAGGACTATATCAATTTTCGTGTGTAATAGCTAAAATTTTAAGCAACACATTATAAATATAAAACATTTCAGGTTTCAGGATTTCTGGTTTTAAATTTATAGCTTGATTTGAGATTGAGGCTTATAGAATTTTTAATATAGATTAGCTAATCTTTTAAATACCACACTATGATTAAACACAATTACAGGACCGTAGGCCTTTCCGTTCAAATTTTATAGCTTCAATTGTATTTGAGGCCGCCAGCGGCCCCGAGGCGTATACCAGTCTCCTTGTATATTGTCTATAATTTATAAGTAACGCACTGTAAAAATATAAAACGTCAAGTTCTTAGGCCTTTTTATTATTCAAATGTTAGAGGTTATTGGCGATTTGGGCTTCAGGGGCCCTATGGAGACCTAAGAGACTTGTACCAGTTTTTCGTGTATATTAGCTAAATTTTTTAGTAAACTGCTATAAGTATACAAATTTTTAGATTTCTAAGCCTATTCGTTCAAACATTATAGCTCTGTTTGTGTTTAGGGCCCCTGCCAGGGCCCCAGAGGATATATAAGTTTTAGTGTATAAGAGCTAAAATTTTAAGTAACACACTATAAATATGCAAGAATTCAGATTTCTGGACTTCCGGTTCAAAAGTTATAACTTGATTTGTGAGTGGGGGCTCAGGGCCCATGTCGAGACCCAAGAGCCTTATATCAACTTTTAGTGTATATTAGCTAATTTTTTAAGTAATTTTCTGTAAGTAAATAAAATTTCAGATTTCTAGACCGTTTCGTTTAAAAGTCGTTGCTTGTGTTTGGAGGCTGTGGGGCTCTGCTGGGGCCTGTATTACTTTTTTTGTATATTTGCAATATTTTTTAGTATCACACAATGAATATACAAAATTTCAGGTTCCTAGACCTTTCCGCTCAAATTGTATTTGGTGCTTCGAGGCCTCTGGCGGGGTTCAAGAGGCTTATATCAGCTTCCTTCTATATTGGCTATATTTTTAGTACCAAACTAAAAATATGCAAAATTTCAGGTTTCTAGACCTTTCCGTTCAAAAGTTATAACTTGATTTGTATTTGAGGTCTCGGGGTTTTCTGGCGGGCCGCACAGGTCTACATCACATTTCTTGTATATTTAGTATTTTTTTTTTAGTACCACACTCTAAATATATAAAATTTCAGGTTCCCAGGTCGTTCCGTTCAAATGTTATCGCTTCAATTGAATTTGGGGCCTCGGGACCTCCGGCGGGGCCCTAGAGGCTTATATCACTTTTCTTGTATATTGGTTTTATTTTTTTAGAACCGCACTACAAATTTACGAAATTTCAGGAGTTTTGCCCTCTTTGTTCAAAAGATAAAAAAGGAACCATGAAATTCATATAAGAGGCCCCTGAGGGGCCCCAGGCCACTCAAGAGAATTAGCTATATTTTTCTCACCGTCCTCTGTATAGGGCCTACGTGTGTAGAAAATTTCAAGCCTCTAGAAATTTATGGCGTCCTTTCAAAAGTTATGGCGTGTGACATACATCTGTACCGTCGTTAATAAGGTTTTAGATGATGCTAAAACCTTAACAAAAAAAAACACACGAACCAGTTATTTCTCAAAGAACTCTCCTTGCGTCTCTACATTTTTCCCCAGCGTTCTGGGAGCATCTGGATACCGGTTCTGTAGAAATCTTCAGGCTGATGTCGAAACCACGTCAGGATAGTCTTTTTCACTTCCTCATTGGACCCGAACCTCTGTCCTCCCAAGAACTCTATCAATGGTCCAAAATGGTGATAGTCGCAAGGGGAGTGTCACGTGGATTTGCAGAGTAACAACGACAAGAGGCAGAAAACGAGAATTGATAAATAAATAAGTCTTTTTATTTCGGATTTGAATAAAAGTATAAGAAGAAAATTGATAAATAAGATAAAGTTGCAAAAGTCATTCAAATCTATAATGTCAATGCAGTGGAAACTGTAGTTGGGTAACTTGCCCTTGACTAATAGTCCTACATAATTAACTTCAATTACGAAGCTAGAATAATTGGGGCTCGCATAGAAAATTCACGCCGCTCCAAATTCGAAGTGGTGGCTCTTGAATGTCGAGAACGTTGAATTAAGATGTCGTAGCCGGGTAGAGAAGATCTGAGAAGAATACTCGTATAAATATCGGTGATTTCCCCGGTCGTCGAAATAACACACTAAATTAGAAACCAATAACCTCCTTATGGCACCAGGAGGATGGACAGCAAATTTTATTACGTTTTTCACAGAAGCACTTTCAAACGTAACACAATTGCACCTTAATTTTAAGCAATTATTAGAAATAGGCACTTTGGGTCAACTTCACATAAATATTTTTGTATCACCAAAATTACTCATAAAGAAATAATTAACACCACAAGAATTACACAACATTCACGTTGCAAGGCCACTCTGGGCTTTTAAATTGCTGGCACCATTATATATGCTAACACAAGAACACCTCGTTGCTTATGTAGTAGCCACAACACACAAATACAGTAGCACTCAAACTAGGATTTCAGAAATAGCCCGGGTCGCATACACTAACTTTCAAAAGAAGTCGCTGACGCCGTCGCTACACACTTTGCAGGCTTCGTCGCTGAGCACTGTCGGTACGCCGTTCTTTAATAAAGAAATCGAAGAACAATAAGTAAAAGTTCGGACGCGTAGCATTGAACACACGTAATATTAAGACTCGCTAATATTACGCCTGGCCAGCTCTCTACTTTGCCAATAAATTCAAAATTAAGCGATTATCTGGCTCGGTGTGCTTTCAGCCGTTGACGTCGATCCTTGCAGGTAAGCAAAGTAACCCTTCCGACGCACAATAAAAAGCAGTCCTCGTATAGACAACAGTTCATGCAAGAAAATCAGACGAATACCCTGGAATGATCTCTCCTACACCGCTGTACAGGTAAGTTAACACGGAAAAGGGAAACACTCCAAGAGCTTCGCTATTTTCTACAAGTTCGTCAGCGTCCGGAGAGAATAATGTTTTAAAGTCTTTAATTACAACTGTCCGTACTTGAACGCGGAATATCGTCAAGTTTCTTAGGCCCTGTGTCTGGGCATTAATTTCAAAATCTATGCAGGAAAAGGTCCTACCGTTAATTACGTATCCAGCTCTGTCGCTTTCTCCGTCGACTCGTAACAGCCGGCGCCTTCCATTCTCCGGTGCGGGGACGTCGTGTCGCTGACGAGATGGCTTCCCTTCGCTCGAGAAATTCTCCGCTGCTGGAGATGCGGCCTCCAAATATATGATCAGATTTTCCAAGGCTTGTTCGAGCCTACCTTGCAATGAAGCTGGCTCCCGTCGAAAATCTCCGTCCTTGGGCTCGCTGCTCGCTTCCGTCACCTCGTATCGTTCACCCCTCTCGCCGACCGTTTTTACGAAGTCGTCGCCGAACGTCTCGCTTCTCCATGAAAATCCCCTCGACCCCGTTCGTGGCACGTACGTTCCATGGGATTTTTTATGGGCTCACTGAGTTTGTCGAGGCCCATAATTTGAGCAATGCAAATCTCGAAAACTAGCTGGAGACACATTTTCCTGTCGTCTTCCCCGCGTCCATCTTTCTTTTTCCCTTTCCAATTCTCCTTTCCCACGTGATTCCTTCGAGATGACATCAGCATTCGTCGACGCGTCCTCTACGTCATCCTCATCCTTTCCTCTTGAGAGCGATCTCTCTCGACGAAATCCACGTGACAGGGAGAGATCCAGGCTGTATGGAGGATTTGGTGAGATGTCCCATTTGAGTGTGTGTAGTCTGTCATTATCTTGCAGAAAATAAACGCCACTGCTAGGAAGTCATATTCGCTTTTTCTTTATTGCCGGCTTCAGGGACGTCCTCAAAATGTTACTGTTTATAGTAGGGTGCATTTATGGTTCGACGTCTTCCAGAAAATCGGCATGAATGATACTCTTAATGTCCCAGAATACAGCTGCCATCACTTTCGTTGCCGACGTGATGGCGTTCACTCATTACGGGGTGTCATCTTGAATTTCTTGGGTCGTAGTGAGTCAGCGTGTCGCCACTCCATGCTCGCACGCTTGCTTTCAGTATGGGGATGAATCCATGTCTCGTCGGTGGTCACAACACGCCTTAGGAGGCTGTCACCTTCCTTCTAACAGTTTTCAATCCGGGTGGTTTTGTGATCCTCGGAGAGTTGCTTAGGGACTCATCTGGCACAGATCTTGTTGAATTTCAGCTTATCGTGGATGATGATCTTCACACTGCCAATGCTGATGTTCAATATTGAAGCCGATCTCGGACATGAATCTGCCTGTTGTCCCTTATCAGCTCATTTGTTCGTGCGATGATGCCATCAATGACTAGCCTTGCCTTATGAGTTCATTGCCGGTGGATTCTCGCCCTCCTTCAAACTTTTGGCACCAAGCAAAGACGGATGATCGAGACAAACATGACTCGGTGAACTGTCTTTGAAGTCTCTGATGAATATCAGATGCTTTCACACCTTCGTTGTGGAGAAACTTGATGACTTTTCGTTGTTCCACTTTGGTCGACACATCGCTGTCCGCCATTTGGTTTAAACAAACAATCGGTTGTCATGGTAACCGAATGAGTGGTGTTGCATTCGCATGACAGGCGGTAGTTGCCATCCCAACAATGAAAGTTTAGATTTTTACAACAATAAAATTTACAAAAAATAAAGTCCAGGTCAAATTTGAACGCCCCTCGTATTAATGAATGTTTAAATTTAAAATTGAATTTATAACATCATAAAATGCAATTCAGAATTTTAAGATATTGACATCGGAAGTGTAACGGCGTGTTTATTTATTATTAGCTGATATCTCCGGCGATGCTCGGACTCTTTTTTGATGAAATTTTGCAATTTCTCCATGTGATTATATCGTAAATATGAACACATTATAAAGCTTACAATTAATGCAGTAAAAATTCATGGCAAACTGTGGCCCTCTAGCAGTTCTACCCAGCTTACTCGTATTGGAATGCAGAGTATAGCTGAGTGAGTTTTATGTAGTGCCGGAGAAGTGAGAGAAAATGTGTAGAATAATATATGTGGTTTCGAAAGTGGGTGGAAATAGAATGAAAACGAAACACTACTGTAATCTGATGTTTCTTCATCCTGGTTATAGCTGTAGTTTTTTATTTCCTCCCAATTAATGCACCTGCTCTAACTCCCCAAGCGCCAATGCAACTACATCAACCCGGTTGTTGGCTACTTGGTCATCATTTCGAAAAGGGCGCTTAGAATCATCCATACTACCGTTTTCCAAATTTTCGTTCACTCATTACGAAAACATCGGGACAGTGGTATATTTCGAGAAATACATATCGAGAAAAATAAGTGTTTAATATTTTTCAAAAAGCTATCACCAAACTCGACCTCCCCCACCCCACTCCCTGATGGTGGGGGGAGGGGGGCAACCTTAAAATCTTAAATAGGAACCCTATTTTTGTTGAAGATTCGGATTCTATAGGAAAAATTACGAAACTTTTATCTGAAACTTTTTTTTCAATTCGTTGGTGCTGTATCGCGAAAAATCAGATTTTACGCTTCTCTCGAGAAATACACTTCTCACCAAAAGATAAATAAGAGACAAATATTTGGAAAATTTGAAAAAAATTTGAAGAATTTGAAGAATTTTAAAATCGAAACACACTTCCAAACTCTACTTCTCAATTCCAATGTTAAAGACGGTCACATGTGCGAAATGCCGATTTTTTTTTATTATAAAATTGGATTTCAGCTATCCCTCATGATCGTATATTGTAAATAAAAAATCAGAAATTGTGTTATATCTACTCAAACGCAATGGCCAACCTTTCTGAATACGAAAAAATAAGTATTCTGATGATGCGAGGATGGGGCGGTCGTCAAAGGTTATACGCTGAAGTAAGGGCACTATTTAGCGAAAATTTTCGCGGCCTAAACAATCCTATTTCAAGATTCCACTGTCGAGCGCTTCCAGGAAACGGAAAGTGTCAAACATCGTGAAATTCCTGGTCGACCAAAATCATCGACTTCTGAGGAAAAAGTGCTTGACTTTCA
>JAHWFO010062673.1:2411030-2423296 GCA_023313115.1 Rhysida immarginata | reverse complement strand
CAACGGAATTTGCGCGTGTGAACAGACCAGGGGATTAAAAGACCGTGATTTATAGCTGGATGAATATTAATTGAAAGTTAATTGTCAATATTTGAGTGACATCATAAACCTCTAAACACAAGTTTTATTTAAGAATTTATTTTTATAGACGTCTTATCGATGGACGTCATGCGTGACGTCATACGCTGATGCGCGCGCATCCTGGGAGGCAAAGTAAGAGGAATGTGCCATAGCGTTCATGCTAAATCGTGGCTGTGGCTTTGAAAATAAGTTTCGTGGACGTACTGAACGTCATGAATTATTTTACAGCTCTTCCTCCTGAAGAAAAAAATAATTATCTAAACAAACTTGCGTTAAAAAAATGGAAACACTTTACCTGATTCGTATTGCATTCCCGACGGTGAATGGAAGGAAGATAATACGTGCTGCCCGCAAGTCGAATGGCCTGATATTTACACATACTTAATTGATACTCCAAGCACTTTTACTCAAGAGAGCTTGAAGGCATACAAATCATAGATGCCTATAACTACTATTCTTCTGGACATGTCCAGGCAGTTAAATTCCATGGAATTAATAACACCTCTGAGTTCTGCTTTTTGAAAGCTCAGGTGCTCCCAAGCCAAAGACAATGGGCCAAGGAAATGTACGAAGCATGGGTTTGCGTTCATAAAGAAAAATATTACATTTTGACTGCAAACTGCATTTGCATGGCCGAGTAAGTTTTAAGTTGTTTTTTTTTACTTACATTGTTGGATCTACAAACAGTTAATAAATAAGTAAACAATAATGAAGACTTGGAGTTATACTACAGAGGTTGAGTCAAAAGTAGTGGCCGATCACCGCGCAAACTTTTAAATGGGCACCAGACAGGAACCACTCATAGCTAATCTTCAAAGTAGAGTCCATCATGCTCGATGGTCTTCATCCAACGATCAGCCAGTTGGCGAATGCCCTCGCGAAACCACTCCTCCGGTTTCTGGGCGAAAACGTCACGCACGGCGTCTTCAATCTGACTGATATGGGTAACGCCGTCCACGCAGGAACTGCGTCATGGACCGGAAAGGATGGTAGTTGGAAGGTGCCAGGTCGGGGCTGTATGCTGGATGTGGCAGAACCTCCATGTGGATGGGGTTTTTTCAGCAGTTGACGACACACCTTCATCCGTTGTTGTGCTTGCGCGGGCGTCAGCTCGTGGGGCACAACTCGGCAGCTCCTATTGACCTTTCCCATGGCGTGCAGATGTCGAACCACACTCGACTGCAATTTCCCTATGTCCGCCGCTAGCCCACGGGTGGTGCTGCCTGGGTTGGCTTCCACTTGTTGCCGTAGGGCTGCATCATCCACTTGTTTGGGTCTTCCGTTCCTTGGCGCATCTTCCAGGCCCATGTCTCCATACGAAAAGCAGGAGAACCAGCGTCGTTCATTGGTCACACACTGATCTTCCACCCTGCAAGTTTCGGCGGCTGCTGCTCGCGCACTGGTCCCCTTTTTCCAATAGTGACGAAGGAGCCCGCCTATCACCAATTTTTCTGCCATATTTTTACACGGGCTGACGCAGGTGGCACAGTGTCTATGACATTCAAATTCGTACTGACGTTCTTCCCCACTCTTTTCTCATAATAAACTGCGATATACCCTTGTGGTCAATGGGCTCCATTGCTTCCTATCAATCGCTTGCAACCATAATTTTCTTCGGTTTTTTTCAAATGCAGTTCGGCCTTTTGGAATTCTATAAAAAGGCATTCTGGGGCATAAATTTTGTCTATTTGCACACCCAACTGCACAACAGCTTGAAGGCATTGTATAAAAAAAACAAACGTATTTGCAAAGGAAAACGATCGAAATGAGCTAGCTACAACAGCAAAGGCAACAATCGTTTCGCCTACCAGGATGCCCGCGCACACAATAAGTGTGACGTCATGTCAGCGTTTGTTTGTAAACATTGTGAGAGGTCTATTTATTCGTCTTTTTAACATGATAATGTTTTAAGGCTGGACATCATTCATTTTTTATTTAATCCTACCATGCTATGCGAACAATCCGTCACGCTTTTTAGGGCCGGTTCTACCATCCTCGGATAAACCCATAGCTATCGAAGGTTTAAACTTAAAGCCGGTATACCGCTTCAGTTGAGTTCTACCAACATTTTTTATTCCTCGGAAAACTTTATCGAAGGTATAAAGCAGAAGCATTATACTCATTGATGATGGAAACTTCGTTTCCATTGAAGGTATAAAGCAGTGAGTCATTGATGATGGAAACTTCGTTTCCGAAATGTACATTTGAGTCATTAAAATTTATTATGTGGAATAGTGTTTTCGGAGTTATTTGTCTTTCTATAGTTGTATCCACAGTTTTTGGCTTGATTCCATTGAATATTGATTATTTGGTTTTTAATGTCCCCTAATTCAGAATAAAAACATTTCGCGTCCCTGGGGGTGAAGGGGTAAATTTTGAAAATTTTAATTTTGTAGGGGTAGGGGTTAGACCCCATGTGTTATTTAGAAAGCTGTAGAGCATCATGTAAAATGTGGGTTTAGCAAAAAACCCGGTGAAAAAAATCTCATCCCCTGCCCTTTATCGAGTGGGTAAAGTGAAAGGTTTCTAATGAGTTTTTCTGTTTTTGTCTAAGTAATCTGTGGTTCCGGCACTGAAAGTCACCTGATCAAAATAGGTCTAACAACAATCCAACCTTCATTGTTTCCAACAAAGGAAAAAATACTGATTGTTAAAGTACAAGATAGAAACACTTTGCGATTTTTCGTTACGAGATTTCAAAAAATACGAGAACGAAATAAATTACGAGATTTAAAATATTTCTCGCATAATTTTTTTCGTTCTCGTAATTCAATCTCGTTACGAGATTTTCTGAAATTTTCGTGGGCACGAGATTAGTGCGCAGTGTTTTGCGCATCTGATCTTGGACAACGCTACCTATCGGCACAGCTGGCAGATGTAAAAATTCCTGTTTATTAAAAAAAAACGTATTCATTTTATTGCTTGCTTTAAAGTGATTAAATGGATAAGAAAATGTGTGTACTTACTGTCCCGTTTACTTAACGACGGCATGTTTTCGCAAGGACTAATGGGAATAAATGGGAGTGGGAGGGTCAACAAACGCAAGGAATTATGGGAACTCGGAATAAAATAAATTCTCGTTTCGCTCATGGTGCCAACACCTCCTAAAACAAAGCCGTGACACCAACTTTCTGACGTCATTAGAAGAGGATTGTCGTCGGCAGCTCATGTAATGGAGTAAATACACGAGCTCGATTTTTAAATAGAAATTATGGAAATATTATATTGATTTTTGTAAATAAGAATTCACAAAGTTTAATGAATAAAAAAAATAGCAATTTATTTAATTTTAGCATTATTATTTAATTTGAGTTAATATAATAAACAAAATATAATTAATAATTAAATTACAGCCAATATGTTTACATTTAATTTTGTAAATACAATCAGTTCCATAAAAATATTATTAATACAATTATAAATTGACTCTTTAACTGAATTCATAAAAAAATAAAGGATTTGATTGAAATACTTTTAGTAATCTTTTCATTAACAATATGAATCATAGATTAATATAATAAAAAATTCATCAATAATGAATAGAGCTTATTCATCAGAGTGACGTCGTTCCGCAGCAACCAATCACAGCGTGAAACTGGTATACAACATGGTGGCAGCAGCTTCAGCTGCCAATCAACGGGGGAGCTGAAGCTGCTGCCGCCATATTGTAAGGCTCATGAATAAGCTCTCTATATAAACTCTTTTTATATTTTTATAATTTTACAAAAAAAATAAAGAATTCAATCAAAATACTTTTAGTAAACTTTCACTAAAAATATGAATTATAGATCAATAAAAATAACAATTCATCAATAAATAATTCTGTTACAAAATAAAAATTTGATTAAAATACTCTTAGCAAAATTCATTAAAAATATGCTTACTTTATCCTTAGATTTATAATTTCCTCCGTAACACTCCACACAACATTTGTTAGGCATTTCTAATGCCTCCGTCAATATTAACCATGATTTTTTAAGCCAAATGGTGGAAAATTGTCTACTTACGATGGTTTGTATATGGCGCCATTTGCCAAGTCAATCCTCTTCTGGTCACGTGAGTATGACGTTGAGAACTTGGTGTCACGGCTTTGTTTTAGGAGATGTTGGTGGTGCACGCAACCTATTTCACGAAAACGAAAAATAAAATTTGACGAGAACGAGATTTAATTTTAATTTATTTCGGTCTCGTATTTTTTGATATCTCGTAACGAAAAATCGCAATGTGTCTAATGGAAGTTACACTGTTAATAGACCTATCTTGGTCAGGTGGCTTTTCAGTGCCGGAGCCTGTCTTTCTCGATAGCCTCGTAGTCATCTCTAATCGCATTTTTACCAATAATATACTGTAAATTATGAATTTTATAGGTATGATGATGTAACAATGTATGAAATTTCTGTGCGCAGGCGGTGTTGTATAAGCACGATCATGCATTCGCTGCTTGATAACATTGTTACTTAATATAAACTCGATCGAAGCCGACGCGATCTATACAAAGCAGGGTCTATAGAAGTAAAGCCATGACACTACGTCACTTGGCATTGTTGAAACGTCATGAAAACCGATGGATTTTTTGAAATATGAATTTTGTATTTTAGGTAAATAAATAAATACAGTGTAATAAAATGCATTATTGCCAAACATGGGTCATTTACTTTTTTAATAAATCATTTCATTTAAGATCTTAAATATCCTTACTTTGTTTTTAAATTTCTTCTTGCATGACGTCACAAAATCCATCTGTTTGCATGATGTCACAAATTCAGTGCCACGGCTTGTTTAGATCGCGTCGGCTTTGCCACGATGCACTCACAGGGGCACGCGCACGTTGATAGTGTTACGATTCTAAATATGAGTTTAATTTAAAAATTACTTAACTTTTCTAAGTAATTTCCTCAACAATTATTTATTTTCATATTATTATTAAATTAAATTTTTATGTTTAAAATACTGTTAAAACTAATTCGGCCATTGTTTCTTAAACGTTGTTCTAAATCGTTAAGTAATAGACTTTCGTTGAATTTAAATTTGAATATTACAACGTTCCTCGTCAAATATTAAAGAAGAAAGTGACATAACCAGAAAATGTTTACGTAAGAAAGAACTTTAAAACAATTTTAAAACTCTGAACTTTTAAAAATCGAAAAATTGTTAAAAATTTAATAATTTATTGAATATTTTAGTGTTATTTTGTTTTTCATTTCTATTGATTGAGTGCTCTGTGATGCTATTTTCATTTTTTTTTTTCCTTCCTTTAGACCTCAGATCCTCGTTTTGACAGGTGCACCACTAAGTCGACCGCCCCTCGTCGACTTCGCCTATTCCATCACAAAGGGCATCAGCCTAATGATTTGTGGTGATGTCATGAAGGTAAATTAAACCATTACTGATTGATGATATCTTTACCCTACCCAACATCTCATTTCTGAAACGCTCGATATTATTTTAAAGTCTAAAAATAGATATTACGAAACCTATGCTATTCCTCAAAAAATTCCCAACTAAACTACTTATATTAACAGAACTAAATTTTGAGAGCATGAATTTCAGTTAGATGGCTTGATTAAGCAACGAGAATTCGATAATTTTAAGGATTATAATGAAAATTATCATTATGTCTCGAAATTTTGTCTGTAATGAGGTTGAGGATGAAATGTTTGTTGTCGTTTTAAATTAGGATGTTTATTACATTATTTTTGCTGCTGCGTTTTAATTTCTTTTTAGTGTGTATCCACTTTATGATCAGAAGTTTCCAGCCATTTGTACTTTTGCACTGCAATCATGATTTCACAAAAAATAATACGGTGTTGAACATCCCTTTGCTCGTTTTACATTTTCTTCCTTCCGAGGAAGATTTTCAACCAGATTTTGGTAGATAGCTTCAGGGATTTTCTTCCTGAAAAGCGTTGACGAGTTCAGTCACAGATGTTTATCTCAAGGTATGCAACGGAATTTGTATCGGCCAATCCATTTCTTCAACCACTGTCTCCTCAAACCACCCGTACACACACCATGCTTTGTCACAAGCAGCATTATCATTTGCTACAGGAATAGTTTAAACCCAAACTGCTGCACAATGTTGTTAGTGAACAAATTGGCCCAATCCAAACCATGAAAATGAGCTCCCTAATATGGCATCGCCTCCTTCGAACTTCATAATGGATTCAACTTTTTAGCTTCTCAGGACACCCGTCACACACGCACAATCAACCATCTGATTACCAGAATGTGTACCGAGATTCCTTGCTCAACGTCGCTTCGCATTGCTTCTGCTTAAGTGGGGCTTATAAGCTACAACACGTCCATGGAAATCCAGGGTTCTCAATTCGCGGCGAATGGCGATTGTACTGCTGTAATTGAAATGGCATTTCGGAACTTTGTAGCAATTGTCTCATCAGAAGACTCCCTATTGCCAATAGGTTATTGCATCGAGTCACACGTGGTAGCCGTAGACGATCTCTATCATTTTCTTTGGCGATTTCACGAACCTTGAGATTTCTATCTGACAGTAATGCCACTTACAGTTGAATGGGTTATTTGTAGAATGAGAGAAATTTCATGGCATTTGAACTCCATAAATTCGTTGAGCGATTCATACTGCACCAATATGAATCATAAATGAATCCACTAAGGCATGTTTCTACTGCTATTAATATAGACATCGTAGATAAGTAATTTAGTACAGATAACATTTTAGAGTGCTGTTTATAAATGCTTGATCACAGTGTAGTGCAATGCTGTCTTTGAAGAGCAACTCTCTTTCTTATAATTACCTTTATTTTCTTCTGCAAGAATATATTTAGAGTAACTTCAGGTTTAATTAATCTAAAGCTCTATAAATTCTACACCCCCCCCCCCCCAAAGGTTATACACGAGAGAAATCCTCTAGCATTATTTCATTTTCATGATCAAGGCACTATTTAATAAATATTCTAGGAATTTTGGGGGCTTTTTTTCCACATCTTAAATATCACAAAGCAATGTATAATGAGAAAGTGCTTTGTGTTTTTGAAAAATGTTCTTTTAAAGATGTAATCTTTGCAGATCAAATGACCTTTCAAGTTAATCACAAGATGGTTGCTTAAGCTACAGTTATCGTGAATAGGGAGAAATATCAAAACATAAACATTGAATATCCGCCATCTTTTGAGGGCATCGAGACCCATGGCTACCATGGCTCTGAACTTATCCCATTGTTATACAATACATCCAAACACGCAACAACTCGTTACCATCGTTATACAATAACAAGTCGGGCAAAAACGGCGCACTTCGATGAGTAGCAGTATAGGATTGCCTTCCTCTTGCCCTCAAAAAATGGCAGCTGTACCCATCATTCAATGCGAAGATATTTTCCCCTATTGAGCCAGTTTTTTGATTTTTTTCCCCTTTCACTTACTAAATCGCTGTGAGGTATCTTCTTACAAAGGGAAATGAATTTTCTTGTTATACTTCATGTTGTAGATTTCATTCAGCTAAGCGGATAACTTGGTCGACGATTTCTTAATGTTTGCCATCTTCAGCAATACTGAAACAAAACAGTAAAAATAAAAATACTTAGGACTAATTCACAAACCATCAATTAATTACTGTATAAAATAACTATTTGTAGCACATACATTTCTGAAATCATTAAATCTTAAAACTGCACTAAGATTTTTATTGCATGCTGTACTTGAGAATGAATCCTATAAGATAACTGATTTTAGAATTTTATTATTTTAATTATATTTTAATTCCTTTTAAATTTTTAAAACCTGAAATACATAAATTGATACTGTGAGTTGTAACATTTCCCAATTAATTTACAATACAATTTTATTTGATATTTTTCTTCCCATAAAGGATTATCATACTTTATTAAAATTCTCCGATCAATCTCTATTTACAGCCTCCAGTAACACAACGGGAACGTCAGAGGGCTAACCGACGGATGAACGAGTGGTTGTTGCGTCGCAAGATTCGGGCGTTTTATAGTTCCGTCGAAGATGACAATCTCGAAAAGGGAGCGAAAGCTCTTGTGCAGGTCTCTATCAATCATGCGATCGCTTTGACGAGCTCTAAAAATGAATAATTTATGACATTAATTAAAATCTCCTTTACAGTTAGTAGGCGTTGGAAAGTTGCGTCCGAATATGGTGATGATGGGATTTAAACAGAATTGGCAGTCGTGCGAAGCTCACGAAACCGATGAATATGTCAACATCATCCAGTGCGTTGTTTTTCCTTTCTGTTCCTCTCGGGTACTTTATTTTTGATTTAAAGTAACATTTGTTTCTTAATTTTTTTTTTGCCCGAGCAGCGATGCATTAGATCGATATCTAGCTCTGGGGATCCTCCGTCTTCAGAAAGGATTAGATTATTCCTTCTTCACAGACATTGAGGACGTCGAGTCGCCAAGGACTCCGGCTAAAATGATGAACGGAATCTCTTTGGATTCGGGGTTGGAGTTGACGCTCTCCGAGTCGAACTCTTCCTTATCCGGTAAGAAAAACCATTCAAAGTACAGTTGTTAGAAGGAGAAAGCGCTTTCTAGAGGGATGTATTTACTCTTTTAGGCTAAAATATGTTCAGAAATTAGGAAATGCTCCCTAGTGGCAGAAGTGCGCGACAACTTATTCAATAACACTGGAAGACGCTCTCAAAAGGCGCTCTCAGGAGTTGTTTTTTTTTTTTTTAAACAGATTAAAGAGTCTGTCTGAAAATGCAGTCAAAATCTTGGCTCTCTTTTTCTAATAGCATATCTTGCATATCCGTATGATTTTAAAATCATTTAAAGAGAGATTTGAATTTTTTTCGTACACTGTAGAGCTGCTACCCAAAACTTAAAGGAAAAACGCAGCGCCAAACATTTCTTAGAATTTCATGGTTTAAATTTAATTGTTTAATGGCGGCGTTTTTATTTCTGTTCATATCTCAGTTATCGTTGAAATTCGGACCCATGTTCATAGGGCTTTTCCTGTTTACCTTGACCTCTATAATACCCCCTTAAATTGTTTTACACACGACTTGAATCACCTGTATACACTAAATACCAAAATTGTATGTTATAGAGAAATGCATCGATTTGACATGGCATCGGTTGCACAAGTGGATAGAAGACACAGAAGCCAGTCGGAATATAGAAAGGCCTATGGAAGCCCTCGATCCATATCTGCAAAAACTACTGGAGGGATGTTACCATTTGCATAGTTGCCCAAAGTCCAGTAGTATTTGAAGATGTAGGATCATGGATAAAAATAGATACTATATTTCCTGTATGTCGCATCGATGCTCATTTGAATTAATGTTGGGAGAATATGATGGCAGCTGCGTTCGTCGGAATTCTCCTCAAACCAGTTTTCAGCCAATCGGATCCGATGATATGGTGCAAAAATATCCTGCTAAAATATCCCATCATTCTGGGGTACAAGAAATCCATGAAGGGTGGCAAATGATCACCAATGATCATTCATGTCATGTGAACAACACACCTCAAACATGTCTGCACAGAACTAGTCTGCACAGTGCCTTGATAACCGAGATTCATCGCCTCATGAGAACTACTCTACATCTGAAGTCTGCAGGAGCTCGAAATAACTTGAACCGTGACTGCTTGGAAAGGGCCAAATGTTGCTAGTCCTCCAGGGACGCCACTAGCGCAGTTGAGTTCGCTATATTCGGTGTCGTATTGATATTCTGGTAGATCTTTTGCTCCCATTGTAGAGATGTCTTGCGAGATGTGTGTGTATAATAATGTGTTAAATGTAGGAGATGTAATTTGCGCCACTTTCGTTCGTCTGTTATCCTAGACGGTTTCTACAGAAATACCCGTGATCGGCGCTGTACTATCCATGGTGTGTAATACTGTTTTTCATGAGGTATTCCCGATACAACGTGACACCGTTAATCAAGACAACTTTATTTAATGTCCGCACAACTTTGAGAATAGTATGCTCCGTCCATCGGACATCCGCTTTTATGCTCCGTTCGACCTCTAACATGTCTTGAGCAACATAGCCATTGTTCAAAATGACTCGGGAGACGTCGGATCACATCTGAAATGGATCTGAGAATTTCCATGGAGGTACGGTTCAGGTGCGCAACCTACCATTCCATTACTTTTGGCACATCAATGTGTCTCTTATCTTGTGCACGCATCAGCCTTTCAATAATGATCATATGATTTTTTTTCCCCTACAGAATCTTAGAAAAAATAGACGCACATTAGGAATTAGGATTTGGCTTATGAAATCTCTCTTAAGAAGTTCTATTCATTTAATTAGACTAAAAAAATGTGTTTATAGAATCTCTATTCATTCACTTAAACTTGCAGTATAGAACTAAGATTATAAATTAAATAATTGATAATTATTGGATTGAACCTAATGCTCGATTACAATATTAAAGGGTCTTCTATTTTTACATTTAATTTTTCTCGAATTTACAGGAGGGCCAGGTTTCTATGGAGTAGTCAAATACGTACTTGTATATGTAAAAATTGATATTTTAAAATTAGCTAACGAGAAGCAAAATTAACAAATGTAATTAATTTGTATGATAATGCGGAGGTAAAATATCAACAAATTACCTTTTCATTTCATTTTTCCTTTTCCGTACGAGAGCGACCTCGATCGAGTGACAGTGTAAACGAGGGATTCGTTTGATGTTCAGCTTCTCCACAAATGCTTTTGACAGCATGTGCCTGAAGCCAGTTTTGCTTCGACAGATTTCATGCAGTCAGAGCTAAGTGATTTACAAAATGTGCACTTCAGCTTCATTTAAAATTTTTATTTGCTGAAAGGGCCGACTGAGAAGAAAATTTTAAACAAATATTTACATAACATTTGTTGAAGCGACATCGTGTCTTTGGGTATTGTCCGATTCCTAACTTCATAAAAAATTGACACGCTGTTGATAATAAATTTAAACGTTCAAAATTCATTTCAGTGGTATTCTTTCTTTATTCATTACAATAACATTAATTCGATTTCATATTCAGGGAACTGTTTCTCGTTTGCAAATGGCGGCTCTTCCTTTTTTCTCCCTTGTGAAAATTTAAGAGCCGTTTAATTCTTTAGCGTCTTGTACCTTTGCTTACGTATATTAAACATCCATTAGAATAACATCCTTTATTTCTAGGACTTTTTTCGTTATTCTCGTAAAAAAAAATTGAGTCTTAAGATTTAGAGTAGAGTAGACCTTACCCTGTTAAACATATTGACACTTCTAAAGTTCTCCAGGGCTGTTAAGTGCCAACAATCTGTCACTTAACCAAATTCCAGATTTTTGTTTGGGTGTTGACATTTAACGATTTTTGAAATTTGAAAATTCACTCTATACCATAAGGAAACGTTATCATCAACTCCGTTTTTAGTATTGGTGGATGCTAAAAGAGCGCTTGTATATTGTTATAACGCTTTTAGATTATAGGCAACTCCATCAGTCATCAAATATTATCCAAGGATGGGCTCTGATTTGTATTTGTACCTCCATCACATACATTTCGTGGATCGTCTGCTGCTATTCCTGGTTTAGAAAAACACCAACTAAGCTTATATGCAAGGAAAAATTAACAAAACAATAGAGTAATATCATGGATTTCACTGTTGCATGTAAAAAAAAGAATCACATTTAAATTGAAATATCGTTCAAGTGCTATGTTTCTGAAGCCAATGGCACAAAATCGCGCCGCCGCCAAAGATGTATTTAAAGCTAGCCAAAAGTCCAAATCATGAAGTTATTTAAAAAACGATTAACAATTATCTCTTCCTACAGCTTAATATAGGTTGCATCCCATAGTAACTATTTTAGCCAAATTCCGCCTTACTATTGGCAACGCCATCAATCGGAACTCTGATATCGCACTGATCAACTATTTGGGTCGTCGCTCTTTTTGACATGTTAGATGACATTTTGATTGTTGTAAAATGGAGTTCTGATCTAGCCTTTTGGAGTTATGGAAGTATCAACATGTACTCTGATTATTAATACGAGCAAAAAAAAAATTAAAAAATCTGGACATCCACTTTTATATGAAGGCGTTTTTGTATGTGTCGTCGGGCCATGTCGGCTAGTTATTTTTTTATTTTTTTATTTTTTTTTTGCTGATGTGTTATTGAGCTATCCCTAAAAAGATTCCGCTAAAATATTCCGCTAAAACCCTCAGTGATCATCTAATGATTTTTCTTTAAGAATTTACGCCT
>JAHWFO010062673.1:2343190-2411020 GCA_023313115.1 Rhysida immarginata | reverse complement strand
TGGTTCGATTCCGGGCTGCGGAATTTTCTTTCCTATTTTTCATCATTCCTCTTTTGTTTGAAGTTCTCTTTCACACAAAATTTGGAACTTAGGCTTTTCCACCTACAACTATGTATTTCCGATACCTGAGTTCGACTGATGGCGCTGTCAATTGTAAGGTGGAATTTGGTTAAAACAGTTACTATGGAATGCAATATCTATTAGGCTGTAGGAAAACGTAAGTTTTAAAATAACTTATTGATTTAGATTTTTAGCCAGCTGTAATCTGTAAACGCCCCTCTGTGGGTCGTTGAATTTTTCAAACATAAACTGAAATAAACTTGAGGATTAATTACATACAGAATGAAAACCTGTAATTTGTAAAAATCGCTGAGAATGGACATTTAACATCTTATAAAGTATTAAGACTTACATCTTGTTAGATTGCTACTTTTAAGTATAGTAGCCGATATTTTCTCATTAGTCTCTGTGGATTAGTCTCGTTTTGTAGTTCGTTCAATTCCATAATTTGTCCTTAATATTGTGAACTGTAGGATGGCATTATATAATTCTAAGCCCCATTTCTTCAAAAAATTTAATTGTATAAACATTTGCTTCTTATTCTACTTTCTTGGTATTACTATTTATATAAAAAGCAATTTTTGTTATGTGAATTTTTTGAGTTACTATAGGATTAAATCCGTGGATAGAAAAAAATTTTTTCAAACAAAGCCTTTCTGGAATTTTTTTTTTTCGATTCATGCATTGTCACCGACTTTACATATGTGTATGTTTAGAAAATTTCAGCAAGATCGGATTAGTGGAAGAGGTTGAAATATTGAATACAAGTTTTCATCCACCAAACATGACCCAACCATGGTGAAAGTATATAAGCGTTGTAATAATAAAAACATTTGCTCGAAAAATTTATTTTCATACTAACACTTTATTTATCCGAGATGAAGAATCTGGTTTTGAGAGCACGTATTTTTTGTACATTTTCTTTATAGGCTCTAGAATTTTCTTAAAAAAAAAATGATGATTAAAAAAAATCGTGTTTGCAAATTCTGGAATTAAATCATTCTGATGTATAAGCAGAAATAAATCTAAAATTAAACATATTTATTTTTAACTGTGTTCTATTTATTGGTTTAGATGGCTACGTGCATACAGAACCTGTTCCGGAGAGTCCTAAAGAAGATGAAAAGAAGAAGAAAGCAGAGAAGAAGAAGGAAAAGCAAAGAAGGAAATCTCTCGCGAATAATATCCCCAAGGAGATAGTTGACGAGATCGACCACTTCCGTTCCAACAAGAAACACAAGGGAATCATAGATGTTTGGTGGCTCTACGACGACGGAGGTAATAGGAGTTTTTTGCTTTACTTTCTAACATGTCTTCTCGAATGTAGTTGACACTTGGACATTTCGGTTTTTGATGCCCCTTTATTAGCTATGGGAATGTGATGTGCATTAGAGAATGGAAAAGAAGGAAGGAACATGGCAGAATGGAGTAGAGGGATTCCCATAAGCTAAATGGCAAGTTTTGTTCTCAAATTTAACAGATTTATTTTGTGCTATTTTAAAATCGACTTGCAGCTCTATAAAAATTGAAACTTATTCTATTCTCCCTCGTTTACATTGCTCCGATTAAAATCCGCACCCAAAAATGAATTGCTTGGAGAAAATAAATATGCATTGAAAGAAATAAGTACAGTAATGATTGAATAATTGAATAATGAATACTGACTTATCCAAAAGCCATAGAGAATAAGTTATGGAAGTTGGACATTTAACTATGCACCCTGTCAAAACAAACCGCGTCACCCACCCTTTGAAATACCTACTTGGAACATACAAAAGGAGGAGAGATGAACATTATAAGCATTTTATTAACTTTTTATGAAGTAAATCCTTTTTTAATAATTTTTTCCCTATCTGGGTATTATTTTTTTCATATACAAAATACAGGGCAAGTCAAAATGATGGACCCGATTTTAGAAGTTTACTCTGTGAAATCTAATGAACATATGGTATTGTCAGGGCCGTAGTGAGGGGGGGGGGGAGCGCCTAGACACCTGCTCGGGGCCCCCTGTAGTTAGGGACCCCATTCAAAGCATGGTCCTAATCTAAAATGTCACAATTATTTTCTGTGAAGTAATGATTGGCACATATGGTTAATACTTGGATTTTGGATAGGTCTATGTTAAATTTGTTTTTGGTTAAACTTTGTTTAGGGCCCCATAAAAGCTGATTTGCCCAGGCCCCAAAATTTTCTCACTACGGCGCTGGGTATTGTGAGACATGTGCTACGTTCTATGTGAGCGCCTTGCATAATCCACACATCAAACCGATAGTCTATCTCCTACCCTTTCGTAGCATGTCGCGGTCAATATCAGCAATGGTTGCAGTGAAAACACTGCGTGGAAACTAAACTGAGAAAGTTAACCTTTCGAAGCACATGTCTCACATAACGATACGTTCATTACTGTCGCGGCATGCTACGAAAGGTTTGGCAGGAGACAGACTATCAGTTTGATGTGTCTGGTTGTTCAAGGCGCTCACATAGAACACCTATGATGTGATGTGTTGTGTTTGAAGTAAACTTTGAACGTCTACCTTTCGTGGCACTTGTCTCACAACACTAAATGTTCATTAGATTTCACAGAGTAAACTTCTGAAATAGGGTCCATCATTTTGACTTGCCCTATATAAAAGGTGGGTCTCATTTATATGAATAGGTTTATGACAGTTGTATATCTGTCATTAGACATTATTATATCATACGCATTGAATTAATGTTTACAAATTTGCATGTGTAACAATGACATGCCTTTTCATTATTTTGAATTAATGAAGAGACTGCAAGACAAACATAAATTTTTACGAAAGTAAAAAAATGAGAAATAACTTATAAATC
Source organism: Rhysida immarginata (assembly GCA_023313115.1). Taxonomy (NCBI): domain Eukaryota; kingdom Metazoa; phylum Arthropoda; class Chilopoda; order Scolopendromorpha; family Scolopendridae; genus Rhysida; species Rhysida immarginata. The sequence continues at coordinate 2,408,125 of JAHWFO010062673.1, read as the reverse complement.
TGCCCCATAGATATATGAACAACTGGTTTAAAACCAAGAAAGTTTCTTTGTTTCAGTATAACATCCTACACACATATTGCCAGTGAATCTATGAATTTCTTCAGATGATTTTGCTCAAGTTTTTCCTGCTCCGGAGATAATGGCAGCTTTCAATTTAGCAATATAACTATATTGCTTTTCATCTGCATAAACAAGACGAGAAAGATAACTCTAGGCATTCTCCAACATATTAAGATCGATAGGACTAGGTGGCCAATCCATTACTTGAATTCCGTTTTCTAAAAAAATTCACATGTTCTTTTTGTATTGGAGAGTTTTCTGCTGGAGTTCGAAGAATGGCTCATTTAGTTCCTCTGCAAATGTTGGCAACAAAAACTTTTCTAGCAACTCCTGGTAAGCAACAGCATTCATAAGTCCACTAGGAAATGCTAAATTAGTTTTTCCTTTGTAGATAAATGCTCTCCAGACCATTAACGAGCCACCATCTTGCTGGCACTTGGAGTAAATTTCTTCTTCGACCCACGTATGCCATTTGGGCCATCTAAAGTGAAATTCTTCTCATCGCTGAATATGACTTTTTGCCGTTCTAATATCCAGTAGATATGGTCTTTAGCCCAATCCAACCGTTTTTATTAAGAGTACTTGTCTGTTGCAGTTGTGATTTGATTTACTGTATCAAACGGTATTTGATTTTTTTAATAACTCTGGCTACTGTGTCCTTTGAAACATTTATATCAGGATCACTCGTAGCCAACGAAAATGACAGGCTCCACTGAAAAGTCACCTGACCAAAACCCAATAAAGGTTGGATTCTAACAACAATCCAACCTTCATTGTTTCCAACAAACGAAAAAATACTGTCGACCAAATTTATTAAATCATTAGTCGACCAAATTTCGACCAACAATCTATGAAGTTTCCGTTATTAGGCCTTCTGTCTAGGTGGTGTTGCCTGGACACTCAAAAATCACCCGACCATAGTAGTCTGAACAACAATCCAACCTTTGTTTCCATCTTGGATTTTAACAATCAGTATTTTTTCGTTTGTTGGAAACAATGAAGATTGAATTGTTGTTCAGATTGCTATGGTCAGGCAGTGTTACCAGATTTAGTAACTTTTTTAAATCGCTTGTACTTATTTTCATTGTTTTGTGCGTTGTTTAACAATGTCCAACAAAGAACAAGGGCTTTAAAAAAAGTTACTAAATCTGGCAGGTGACTTTTGAGTGCACAGGCAACACCTCCTAGAGAGAAGGCCTGCGGACCAAAGGTGTATGCATTGTTACATCATCAAGCGGCCAAATTTAGGGCTTTTTATTGGTAGAAATACGATAACAATAGCCGCTTGATGATGATGTAACAATGTATACATCTTTTGTCCGCAGGCCTTCTCTATAGGAGGTGTTGGCACAGGCAACACCTCCTAGAAAGAAAGCCTCACAACTGGAACGTCATATATTGTTACATAATCATAATTCGACCATTGTTGATCGTATTTCCACCAATAAGTCGTCCTAAATTTGGTCGACTTATGATGATGTAACAATGCATGACTTTTCAACTGCGGTCCAACGAAAGAAAACTGGGCGTGTCCAGTTAAATTTCCAATTCAATTGTTAGCGGTTGTTAATTTTACTTAGCAACAATGTCTAACAATTGAAATGGGAAATTTAATGAGACACGCCCAGTTTTTCTTTCGTTGGACAAAGTATAAATCGAAGCTAACGAGAAATACAGGCCGAGGCACTTAAAAGTCACATGACCAAAGTAGATCGAGCGACAATCCACTCTTCATTGTTTCCATCTTGAATTTCAACAATCAGCGTTTTGTCGTTTGTTGGAAACAATGAAGATTGGATTGTTGCTCGATCTACTTTGGTCATGTGACTTTTTAGTGCCCCGGCCTGTCTATACGAAGCCGACGCGATCTATATGGCACTACTTCACTTGGCATTGTTGAAACGTCATGAAAACCGATGGATATTTTGAATATGAATTATGTATTTTAGATAAATAAGTAAATACAGTATAATAAAATGCTTTACTGCCAAACATGGGTCATTTCACTTTAAATTTTAAATATCCTTACTTTGTTTTTAAATTTCTTTTTGCATGACGTCACATAATCCATCTGTTTGCATGATGTCACAAATTCAGTGCCACGGCTTGTTTAGATCGCGCTGGCTTCGGTATAGACTTAGTTTGATCAGATGACTTTTCAGTACCTGCCTTTTTCGTAGGTTTACTTGCGACTCGTCGTCGACTTGATGAGGTTTTTTTTTTAATTCGCTGAATCGCCAATTTTTTTTCTTTGTCTGAGTGTAAGTTTAGATGGCCTGACCGACCTCTTCTATGTATTATACTTGATCCTATTTGCTAAATAATTGAGAATGATTTTAGGTCAACGTTCAAGGGCACTTGCTATTACTCTTGCAGAGCTTCCTTGTGCATTCATGGCTGCTATTTGGCCCTTCTCATAATCATTCAGTGTTATACTTCTTTGTATTTTTCTGAAATGCAGTGAATTTGAAACTTCCACCCTATTAATATGCACATGTAGGTCATCTATTGGATAATTTTTGAAACTTTAAGATTTTTAGTTGGCTTTTGAACCAGGTGTTCATATATTTATGAGGCAGATTTATTTGTTAATTTTCATTTTTTTTTTAATTTGTACCTTTGTTCGAATTTCTGTATCTTGCAGTCCGTTCATTAATTTAAAATGTTTTCTATTGTTACACATGCAAGTTTGTAAACTTTAATTCAATGTATATGATATCATAATGACAGTTATACTCCTGTTCATATAGGGAGGTTGAGTCAAAAGTAGTGGCCGATCACCGCGCAAACTTTTAAATGGGCACCAGACAGGAACCACTCATTGCTAATCTTCAAAGTAGAGCCCATCATGCTCGATAGTCTTCATCCAACGATCAGTCAGTTGGCGGATGCCCTCGCGAAACCACTCCTCCGGTTTCTGGGCGAAAATGTCACGCACAGCGTCTTCAACCTCACTGACATTGGCGAAGCGCCATCCACGCAGGAAGTGCGCCATGGACCGGAAGAGATGGTAGTCGGAAGGTGCCAGGTCGGGACTGTAAGCTGGATGTGGCAGAACCTCAATTTTTTTCCAGCAGTTGACGACACACCTTCAATCGTAGTTGTGCTTGCGCGGGCGTCAGCTCGTGGGGCACAACTCGGCAGCTCCTGTTGACCTTTCCCATGGCGTGCAGATGTTGAACCACACTCGATTGTGATGTTCCCATGTCCGCTGCTAGTCCACGGGTGGTGCTACCTGGGTTGGCTTCCACTTGTTGCTGTAGGGCTGCGTCATCCACTTCTTTGGGTCTTCCGCTCGTTGGCGAATCTTCCAGGCCCATTTCTCCAGACGAAAAGCGGGGGAACCACCGTCGTGCTGTCCGTTCATTGGTCACATCCTCACCTTTCACCCTGCAAATTTAGGCGGCGGCTGCTCGCGCAGTGGTCCCTTTTTCCATAGACGAAGGAGCCCGCGTATCAACAATTTTTCTGCTATATTTTTACACTGGCTGACGCAGATGGCACAATGTCTGTGGCATTCAAATTCGTACTGACGTTTCTTCCCACTCTTTTCTCTTAATAAACTGCGATATACCCTTGTGGTAAATGGTCTTCGCCCAGAATTCGTCAAATTCTAACCCCCCTCCCGAGTCGGCCACTACCTTTGACTCAACCTCTGTAAATATGAGACGCACCTTAATTTTAAATGAATACATGTATCTTTTCTATTCTTCTTTGACGGGGGTGAGGGGGGATTTTGAAACTATGACAAAAGTGAGCGGTAAAATGGGGGTGGGGAGGGGGTGTTATCAAGTATGAAAGTTCGCCTAAATATTCCTAAAAACAAAATGTTGTCTCTGCTTATTGCACATGGTTGTGGCTCTTTTTTATGTGTGTGTGAAAAGATTTCCTCTTTTAAGGGCGAGGGAGGAGGTATTTGAATATATTACCAAGGTTATCTATTTATTATTTACCTATTATAGGTAGCTTTGGTTTACATGCGTTCATTTCGGGGGGGGGGGGGGCTTTGGTTAGTGCAGCGGTTCCCAACTTTTTTAATGCGGAACCCTTTTAGACATGTGACATATTTTTGAAACCCTTATTAATTTATATTATGTTATTATGGATTAATTTTAATGTTAGCTTTAGGTCGGTTTTAGACTTTAAATTGTGTGTGGAAATATTTCTTTGTGTAAAATTAGAAAATTTTTGGCGGAACCCTAGTTGGGAACCACTGGATTAATGTTACCGTAGCCTACAAGGATTAAGGGGAAGGATGGGGCTAAAATTTTGTCATTTTAGCTAACATATTTTGTGAATGACCCTTTTTACCTTTTCGATGTCGAGGATGTTAAATAACCATTGGAACTAATTTTATTTTGTGAAATGAATATTTGAATTGAAATAAAATAGAGGCTTGCAATTAAAAGCTCCAGTTATGAATATACTTTATATAAAGGTGGCATATGTGAAAAAACTAAGCACGAAAAAATCATCGATTTATAAATTGATTAATTAATATATAAGACATGTTCAAATGAAAGTGATTGCGGCTGTAGCGCGCGAGCACGTGAGTGCGCAGACACGAGGCAAACGGGTGATAGTTGACGTATCGTCTGCTTGTTCTGATAAGCACTGCTGTGGTAACTTACGTTAGGCTCATGCTCGTATTTCGTTTGTGTTACAATGGACCCTCCTATTAAATTTCCGTCCAAAACTGACCAACGGTGATAATGTTTCTGTTAGCTGAGGACATTCCACCAATTGACATTCATGCTCGGATGTTGAATGTTTATGGACTCCAGGAGAAGCATGTGTCTCGAAAGCAACCGTAGTGCGTTGGGCCAAAATGTTCCATGAACGGCTGATAAACCACGTCCGGGCGAAGCAAACGTAGTCATCACCGATCAATTGAAGACAGACATGAATAAGTCAATTCGTGAGGACAGGCGGATCAGCATACGGTCACTTGCGAAGGATCACAATGTCAGTATTGGTTCCGCATATGCTGTAGTGAAAAGCCTGGAATATGGCAAGGTATGCTATCAGTGAGTACCCCGAATGCTCACGGAAGAGCACAAAGGGTTGCTGTTTCGATTATCTGGAACGTTACAGTCGTTAGGGGGAAGCGTTTTTGAAGATTATCGCGGTAGATGAGACCTGGTGCCATTATTGGGAACCCTCTGGGAAGGTATCCACAATGCAGTGGAAGCATCCATCGTCACCACGGCCCAAAAAATTCAAATCTTAAAGCGGCCTGGAAGGTTATGCTTACCTGTTTCTTTGATTCCGACGGTCTTCTGCTTTTGGAGTTTATGGAACCCAAAACCCGTATTAATTCTTTGACCTTGCGTCAAGTTGTGAAAAACAAGCGTCCTGGTAAGCTCAGTGAAGGGGTGATCCTCCTCCAGGACAATACTAGGCCACATGTTGCGAGACTGGTGCAAGAAGCAATAACCAAAATGCGGTGGCAAGTTCTGCCACACCCTCCTTATAGCCCGGACCTCTCACCATGTGATTTTCATGTCTTTGGTCCTTTAAAGAAGGCACTGAAAGGTCGACGGTTCGCCAATGATGAGTAGGTTAAGGACGCTGTTCGGGCATGGTTCAGAGAGCAGCAGAAAACGGACTTTTTTGCGGACGGTATTAGCCGATTGATGCCCCAGTGGGAGTCCTCTATTGCGGCAGGTGGAGATATTTTTTTAGGACTGAGGGTTTATAATAGTGACTATAAGATATTCTTATTTCATATAAACAAAAGTAAATATTAATACTGTCATTTAATCCGTCTCAGTGCCATTTGAATCACTTTCATTTGAACATGCCTTATATAAATTAAAATTAAAGGGTCTCTTTAATATAATTTGTTTGGAAGAAAATGAACGAAAGCGTCATTCACCAAGTACAGTCGGGTGCATAAAGGTTTTTACCTAAGTCAAAATTGTTCGGCTTCCTTACAATACTTCAATCCAATGAGATTACTTTTTTCAGATGTCTAGTCGAGCACGCTTACTATGGAACGATTCCATTAAGTTTTTGCTTAGCATCTAGTCCATAGGCAAGTTTTACGTCACGTGCTCAACTATGTTGACAAAAAGATTATTTTGGCTGTTCTGATGAGAATTTGTTTTATTAATAATAAACTAATCTATTTGGTTAGTAATGTAACATAAATGGTGCACAGTATCGATATAATAATATGTGTGATCAAGAGATAAGCTGATGCAGCGCTCGTTATAGTGTGATGCGGAAGTGATTTACAGGTGTAAGTGGAAGCTATTTTCTTTTGACTGCTCGAAAGGTTACAAGTCTCATTTTATAAAATAATCAACGACAATTATGCCAAAACCATACGAAAATATTTTTAAATTTATTATATAACTAGATGGATCCCGTCAAAATTTGACGGAGAACAACCCATCTTATTATTAATCCCCATCTCTTTAATTAAAAAATAATAAAATAAAAAATTGTCAGAGCAACAAATAGAATAATCAGAGCTTAAATATCTCATTATGCTCAAAGAATAAGAAATGAGTTAATCAAAATAGCTTTAAATTAAATTTCTCTGAAAGTATTAAACTGAGACTAAAGTGTCAGGGGATAAAATGATCAGTTTATAACATTTAACATAACATTTTCAGAGTTTTTCAGTAGTCACAAGGAAACGTCATAAAATGATCAAGACAGGATTTTCTTTCTGCAAATCTTCAGTTTATTTAATTCAAAACAATGATTGAATATTGTCTCATTATAACAATCCCTGGCTTCTGATGGATTGTCGTAACTTTCTTTGTTGGCTTCAGATGCCCATGCGCAGCAGTGCCAATTTTGCTCTTAAAAAATGCTTTGCGCTTTAATATAGAGGTTTATATATTTTAATAGTAGAGAATATTAAATAATTTGAACAAAAGAAGATTTTTTGTAAAAGTAACGGTGATATGAATTAGTGTATATTTTATTAAAAACTAAAATATAGAATAAAGCATGACATGGCAATTAACATGAAAAGTTTTTTTAAACCCTCAAATAAACAGATCAAATTGCACACTTGGATGAAAAAAGTTTTAATCTGTTTATGGTATACTTTAACATACACTGTTTAAAACTTAAACGAAATCAAAAACGCGATAATAAACAACAAAAAAAAATGTCTATCCATATCGTATTCGAACTCTGCCATACGAGGCAGTAAACAGAGACTTTAACGATACTCCTGTCAGCCGCTATCGCTTATTATTGTCAGGAGGGAGCACGCTACGAGCGCATCCCAAGCGTATACCTGCTACCTATTTTCATTCAGAAGGGACAGGTCCATTCTAATCTGCCTTGACTCTCAGTACAAGTACCTGATTTTGCAATCGATCAATATCCAGATAGCTCAGCCCCTACGGAGCAGGTAAAAACTTTTTGCACCCGACTATACATAGAAACAAATTTTATAAACGAAAAATTTTTTTTTCTTTTTTCAATTCCTCAATACGCAAAATTTAAGTTGACATTTCGAGTATTTTTTTAAAGCCTCAGCTATCATTTCAAATGCTTGTCTCCATTTTTCAAAGTGCAAACAGACGTCAGCTTTGGCCCAGCAGTTTTAATACGGTATTTAGCTCTTAATAAATATTTGCATTCTTGGCAAATTATAACTGGTTCTTTTCAATTTCTCTTTTAATGACTCCCATAAAGTGTTCTGGTTTAAAAGATGGTGACGCTATTAAGTTCGTCTCTCTTCCTTCTCAACATTCAACTAAAGACTGGTTCCTTTTAAAAAAACAAAAATTCTGTTTAATATTTTAAAATCTTTTATAATAGTAGAATATGATTCATAGAGTGTGTGATATTTCTCTTTCTCTTCAGAACTACATTTTTGTGCCATGAAATTTAACATGCATCTTTATTTCATTTATAATTTTATTTTTGTTGTTTTCCGTCGTGTTTTCGATTTTAAAATGAACGCTCTAAACGCATAAAACGAACTCTGATTGAAACGTTACCTTGTTATTTTTTCCTTCTATTTGTTTCTGTAATAACCAGGCAGATAAAAGGGGAAGAGAAAAATCGATAATTTTATTAAACGTAACATAAAAAAAATTTCGCATTTAAAAGCCATCAAGAACAAATAGAATACCTAATGAACTATGGGAAAATCGATTTTCTTTGTTGTTTTTATAAAAAAAAAATATCAGACATTTTTTTCCTTTAAAAATGCGATATAAAGAAAATATATATCGCGACTAAATGGGCCCCGACTAAATATTTACTCCAAAAATAGAGTTTAATTTAATGAAGCCTGTTTTGTTTTTTAAATTAAAAATTTTTATTATATGCATATTAAATCTAAGTAATGGCCATTTTAAAGAATAAAAGGCTCTTTTAATACAATTTTATACTTTTTTTTTATATATACTTTTCCATTTTTTTTTGTCTTGACTCGAAATACTGCGCTTATTGCCAAGTGCAAAGAAAGGTTTGGCCATCCATTCTTTGGTTTAAAAAAAAAATGTTCTGTATGTTATCACCTATCACCCCATGAAGTTTGTGCACCGAGTTCAAAAACACTCTGTAGCCACAAAAATTAAACACAGCCCTGAAAAGAGCTGATGTTTCGTATAGAGACTGTCCGAAACGTCAGCTTTTTTCGGGGTCTTACCACTCTGTATTCAATTTTAGTTTTATTCCGTGGTTTTTTGTCTCGTCCTTCTTTTCTTCTACACCGTCATCTGTATAGTCCCCAGATAATTTTACACATTTTTCCAAGCGATGGATCAGCTGATGGAGGCCATCTGTGTAATGTCCTCAGTTTGGCTGTTTAAGAAGCTGTCCACAGCAGAAATAATCTCTCCGTCGTCCCAAAAACATCTCATGTAGTGGTATTTTCAAATGAGGAAAGAGGAAATTACCCGGTGCCAGATCAGGTGAGGCAAGTTTGAATTCTAATTCGCCTGGAAGCTTCACCATCTCATGCGCTGAATGAATTGGACATTAGTGTGAGAAGGCTCACGCCGTTGCCCAGCATTCCTCTGCGTTTTGCCTTGACTGCTTCCCGTAATTTCATTAGGAGGCCACAGTAATACGCCCCGTTATGGCAGTGTCTTTCTTTGCATAACCTGTGGAGATTATATATCTCGGGAATCTGAAAAAAACGCTCAATATAACTTTTCCGGACGATGGTTGGGTACGAGTCTTTTTGAGTGGTAGAGATGGTGTATACTTCCATTGTTTGGTTTCGGGGTCATAGTGGTGGATCCATTCATGTAGTGTGACGAGCATGCCAAAACAGTCCTCGGAGCCGCCTCCCACATCTTCAACCTGTCAGATGACAAGTGTTTTCGCACCGTTTTTTGTATTGGACTAAACAAACGAGGAACCCACCGAGGAGCGACCTTGTCATGTGAATGTTCTCAATTAATGTTGACGTTACGGATGACCGTTTCGATAGTGAATCTGCGGTCTTCAACCATAGGGCCTCCACTTGTGCCAAGATGTTCGGTTCGTAGTTCATCCTGAAGATTGGTTTGGGCATATTGGAACCGATTACACCATTCCGCCACTGTACCATACGCTGGGGCATTGTCGCCATAGATTTCAACAAGCTCGTCTCGGATTTCTTGGGCATTTTCCCTTTAAAAAAACACAACAATTTGATCACCGCACAGGCTTCCATTTTTTTCCAAATTCGTCTTCATATTGTTTTTATCTCTTGCGGCAAAACGCGGTATTATATTATAGAGCTGTGAACTCTTCTAGAATGCGCGTTTCTTTTAAACATCGTATTTTACCTGTATTGATATATTTTCGGTATGATTTCAGAAACTTTATGACCGTCCTTTGTAGTTCGTTTATAATGTCTTAAATTTAGGATTTCATATAAATATTGGAATATTGTAGAATTTGACCAAAACAGGAATAGTTTACTGAATGCAAAAATGAAACATTAATTTGACGTATCACTGTACTTTTAATTTGCAGTGATAATAATTATCGGTTTTCTAAAGAGTATTTTAAAAATTTACAAAATTAAAAGCTTGGCTTTATTTGTAATTAGTTAATATGCGGTTACGTTCACATAGTATTAGATCTGAACAACGTATGTCATCTTAGGGAAAGTTTACTAAAATCTTATTGAATAAAACAACTTTCCTTTCATAAAAGGTCCTCTCGATAGAATTGAACTATTATATTTATTTAGCAAGGAATCTATCAACTATAATTTTCTTGTAATTACTAAATGTATTTACGTGATGACTGTTACTTTCAGCCTTGTTAATGCTATTATCGCGATTTTTTTATACTCCTAACAGAAATATATATCCAAATCTAATTTTAAAAGTTATTTAATTTTTGCATTTTATTTTTTAAAAAAAGGCAGTAATTGTATAAAAGTTTCGGGTTTGGTCAGCAAAAGTGGGCTATTTTTATTTTTTAAATCGGAGATGTTACATTTATTTACATATGAATGACGTTGAACAAGATCGTATCGTTGCTGTAGTGAAATTTTCTTTCTAATAATTTTTCTATTGTGGTGTGTCTCTCTTATTAAGGTTTGACGCTCCTCATTCCACACATTCTGACGGCAAGGAAAGCCTGGCAAAAATGCAAGTTGCGGGTATTCTCATTGGTTAATAGAAGAAATCAGATCGATGAAGAGCAGAGGAAGTGAGTATTGACTCGTTAAGACCAAACCTCTGAATAATCGAAATAGATCTTAAGTAAACTTTACTGAATTTAATGGGACAGCGACCTCATTTAAAAGTTGGTCGTGATTAATTGGGAATTAGTAAAACAGAACATTTGATTTATTATTTGTTTTGATCGCTATATTAAACCAAAAGTTGTTTTAATATTTGGCTTAAGATAGCAATCTAATTCATTCCTGAAGCGTGATTTTGACCGATTAAAAAAAATCCAACATTGGTATGTGTGCTTATATATTTTTGTTATGAATCCTTAGTTTGGCGGCGCTTTTAAGTAAGTTCCGAATCGATTTTCAAGACGTTGTCATGATTCCGGATGTGACGAAATCTCCACGCGAGGAAACCGTTAAGGAATTTGAAGAAATCATCGCGAAACACCGAGAAGATTCCGACGAAGGAGGAACGTTGAAAATAAGCGAAGAGGAATTGATCGCCTTTCAAGATAAAGTAGGAATCTCAAGTTCATCGAGTCTAACTCTAAACCTTCCGCCCATACTTTTTCCTGTTAATAAAAGTAATTTACTCTTTTCTCTCTCTTCCCAAAATTCCTTTAGTCGAATCGTCATATGAGAGTGCACGAATTGCTTCACGAGAATTCCCTCGAAGCGACGCTCATTGTCATGTAAGTGAAACGCTATCATCTGAAAGCTTTTTTGTCTTCCCCCTTCCCATTTTATACGATACTATATAATGATAGTTGTAACAAAAAAACGGGGATGATTATTAGAGCCTAGTCGAAAGGAGGTTTTCAATCGTTTTGACGTTTCAAATCAGGGCGATAACGTTAACCGATTAACTTTGCTCAAGTGTCTGATTATTGGAGAGGCTCTTTATCTACACTTACTGCCGACAAACAAGATGTTCTCGTTTTTATATTTCATGATTTGGACTTGTCCAAGGGAGAAAATTGCAAAAAAAAGTGTAAACAAGAGAGGAAAAAAAACTGCCCTTACCACTCCTCTCCAATAAACCTGTCAAGAAACTGAAATGACTTGAAGTGTAGTGGCACCAAAGATGAATAATTTGACCCAGTTAAATTCAAGTATTTTCGTTAAGTTTGAGCTTCTCGGCTAACGAGCTCCCTGTAATCTCATCATCTTTATCAATTCATTTGCCAAGAGTGTTTGTTTAAGTTAGAGTAAATGATCGTCAACAAAAACTGTTCTCTCACTCTCGTTCTGATCCAACAGCAGCACCCTTTTTCCCTGCAAATCGGAACATTTCGTGATTGAAATTCCTTCAAAGAATCCCAAACGTTGGTAAAATGATAAGACAATCATTAATCACGCCATAACCATATTGTAATGAGATAAATGTAAGAATATCATAATTCTGTTTACATTATGTTCGCGGCATTCTCCCGTATCAATAAATGTAATTAAAAATCTTTACCCAGCTGAAATTTCATATAAATGTCAACAAATGTAAAGGGGACAGAATAAACAGGTAGTCTTGTAATGAAAAGTTCATTCACGTAGTTTTCCCGCCAATTTAAAAAAAAATAAATTTATTTGCTTGTGGTTGATATCTCGTTTAATTTTAGGATTAAAAGCGGTAACTTGGCGAAGATGTTGCCATTAAAGTTATGATCATATGAAAGATGTCCTGATTTTCATCACGTGCTAGCTGAGGGCAAGGATTGGACTCGTTTTATTCAGTTTATTGGTATGTGATATTGAAACGAATTGAGACAATATAGAGATGATTAATGAGTAGACCATGACGAAAGGAGAAAAGAGGACGGTCGAATGTCGTTTAGCATACCTATAGAAGGAGTTCGATTACCTTTCAAAACATCCATGAACTATAAAAATATCTTAGACGTTTACATGAATAAATTAACAATTCCACCAATAAAAGTGAAACGCAAAGAGGTTTGCGTTTGTTTTTCTTGTGTGCTGAAGATTGCTGTAAAGCATAAACATCACTTGCTGTTATTCTCGTAAATTTTAATAGAATAAGACCTGAAACACCATTTAGAAGACATATTTTTTCATTTATCATGCTCTTCTCTGCTGTCAGACACGGTATTGCTGATCAGCTCTCGAACGATTGTCGTACATTAACGCTGGATTTTATTATTATTATTTTTTAATTTATTAAGGAAAATAAGTAGTCAAGCATAAACAACAAATGACTTTAACCATTATTAAAGGTTGTTAAACTTTTATGAATATTCTTCTGTAATAAATGTTTCTTTTGTGCAGGACTTTACCGATGCCCAAGAAGAACCGGATCTCGGGAGCCCTCTATATGTCGTGGATAGAGATTCTGACGAAAGGGCTGCCTCCTTGTCTCTTGTTAAGAGGAAACCAAACCAGCGTCCTTACCTTCTATTCATGAAGCTTCCGTACCCAAATCGAATCATCTAAACATCAAAAAAATCCTTCTCCGTGGGTCCAGTGCCATTCAGTCCAAAACAGGGTTGCAGACAAAGGCAGGTGTGAAAACTCTTTTGTGTTAAATAACGAATTAATAATCATCTGACTCCGCAAAGGGGAGGAAAAATAAGTAAATCAGTTGAAGAAAACTCGATTGAAATAAATGCATATGAAGGTGTTCATCAAAGGCGGCATCAACCATTTGACTTCAGAAAATACAAGGCGTAGTGCATATTGAAAAAAAAAAAAAAGACTTTCAATCTAACCCAATTTTCGAGTACAAAAACATGTCTGTGCATAATTATAAGAATGACTATTTAACATATGTAAATGAACAGTATTACTTAGAACCAAATTCTCAAGCAGTTTGAATGTTTAACTTCTTTTTTTTTTTTATCTAAAGCACATTTATTTTTAAAATAATAAACATTAATATAAGGGAAATAACTGTCTTCTTTGCTTATGATTTTATTCAGCAGATTAAGTTAATATTAGGAAATTAATATTATTTTAATTAACATTAATGAAGTTAAGAGTTAATATGCAATGAATGCATTGGGACTCCATCTTTGCAGGCTTGACATTACTTTTTAACAAACACCGCTCTAGGCCAATCACAAGACGTTTCTTAGAATAATTTATGTTTTAAGACCCTAGGTGAGACTAAAACGACAAAAGAAAAACAAACAACAATTAATATTAAGTGACAATTTTAATAATACGATATCTCTTTTATAAAATATATCAATCATTGATTTATAAAAATCGTTTATTCTTAGCGATATTTAAAAAATTTTTAAATTCGTTTTCAAAAATTTTTTCAATGTCGGAGCCGCATTTAAAAAAGTGTTTTTGCCATTTTGCATCTTCCGACATTAAGTGCCTAAGAAAACATATTGGGAAACTTGAGGCAAATAAACCCTTTGGCGACATCAAATAAAACGCACTTGAAAATTTTATGTCTCTTCGTCTTTCGCATCCATCCGAGTTTCGATATTTGTGTATCTTCCCAATACGTAAACTGCTTAATCCCTATTTTTGCGCAGTTCCATAAGGATTCTACTGATGTAATAAAACTCTCAAATAGTCACTCTTCCCAAACCTCTTATAAATACTAATCCTCAATACTTTAAAATAATTTTAAAATATTAATTATTAGAAGATAATCCTAAGTGAGTGTTAATAAAAAGATGTGGGGGCCTCCGTCCATATCGATAACGAACTTTTATCAGAATTCAAAACATTTTATCGCAATTAAACACAGATTAACTACTTATCTCGGCAGCCTGTAGTTCTCTTTGTCAGAATTAACGACATTTCTCTAAGGAAAGGGGCAGAAACTGCCACCTATCGAAAAATATTGTTTTGGTTGCGATCTTTGATCTCTTAAATAATGAAAAATGATACTATGTCATGGGATGTTCATAGACTGATGGTCAGATTAAACTGTCATCAAGACTGTTATAATAGTCAGGATTAGTAAACATTCGTATTTTAAAACCGTAAAATCTGTATTTACTGTGAGGTAAAATTTGTTTTCATTTTACAAAAATTATCGGCTATCAACAGTGTATTGCCTTTCCTAGAAACTCTGACAATCCAAAGAGCAGCGACAGGAAAGTTTATTGCCGGATCGCTGCATGACACGATATTTACAAGCTTAATTTTACTATTACTATACAACTTGTTCAATGAATTTATTGCTATGAAAATAAAACTCGGATGTGAGTTTATTATTATTGTAAATAAATAAAATAAAACAAAATAAAATTCACCTTTTTTTAAGTCCTGATGAAACTAGAAGATCGCCGTAATTGATTCATCAATTCAGTTCATGAAATGAAGAATTAACGAAAATCGATGAACATCAAGAAATGATGAAATCACAGATTTATTTATTTGAGTAATTATTTAAAGGAGATTAACTTATTAATTCAATGATTACAAACCACTCCTTCTCTCATATAATAAAATAATTTTTATATTGATATTATGTAAATATTTTTATTTTACAATAAGTTTTCAATCATGAATTAAATAGCTTGTAACTCAAGAGGTGGGCAAACTTTTGTTTTTTTAAAGGGGCTTCGTGAATGCTGATACCATGGTGGAATAAGAATGGCTTCTGTTTCCACCATGGCTGATACCAGGGTATTTTAATGGGGGCATGTAAAATAAAGTTTTAATAAATCTTAATAAGTTTTTAATTAAGACACAGATTCTGGATTTGCGTCTGTTAGCTGATCTCTGAATTTAAACTTCTTGAAGTTTATAAAATAATTAAAAAAAAACAACAAATAAACAAAACCGCATGGTGCCCGCGGGCCGCTGTTTGACCACCCCTGATCTAGCTGTAATCTCATAGTTCATCAGGTGTTGAACATTCTCAGTAAATAATCTTAAATCAACATTTTTTCAGGGGGAAAATCCTGAGATCACGCACTTCCTTCGGAAGGGAAGTAAAGCCGTTGGTCCCGCGTAGTCGTTTGCCGGCTGCACGTTAAAGAACCCTTGCGAGGCAAAATTTGCGGCCCCTATAATGCCGTCCTGAAATGACCATGGCAGTTGAAAAGGACGTTAATACCAAACAAACCAACCAAACCAATCTTAAATCAACAGAGGAAATAAAATATAGCCTACCAACCACAGATTTAAGTTTTCCCGTCTCTTCTTTACCATGTCACTCGGGTGATTAGTTACTACTAGGCCTAGTTACTACTCGTTTAGCCTGCGAGATTAGACAGGAAAATTCGAGACATTAACTTTATTTTCTTTTTAATTAGTTATCGACCGAGTTTAATTCACACTATTATACAATTCTATTATCACGATGGTCGATATTTCCTTAAATGGATTTTTTTTTTTTTATTGGAATGCTGAAGTAAAATTCATTGCTCTTATAGTGGCTAAGTTCCATTGTATCGGGAAGGGGGTAGGGTTTTTCAATATTCATTATTATTTTTTAAGTTTTCTTTTTTTATTTTTGGGGATTTTTCTCAATTTTTTAAATAAATTGATTGTGGAGATTCGATATTCTAGAATTTGCTCCCCCAACGTTCTTGTATTTAAATGTACCATAGCCTACAATGATAAGGGAATGTATCATTGTAAGGCTATGAATGTACTATTAAAATTTTGTGATACTTTTTAAGTTTCATGACGTCACGCCATAAGACCTTCTGTTTTTGCTTTTTCCTAATTTTTTAAATATTCATTTATTTTATATATCATCATCATTTTTACTGATCATTCCAATTAAGTTTGGTTTTAATTAGCTCCCAGTTCTTGGCATGAAAGTTTTCTTCTTTCTTTTCTAAATATACTAATCATTGTCATTAAAAAATTATATAGGCCCATGAAACGAAATCTGAAGATAAAAAGCGCGCCCTTTTCTTTTAACAGACCCATCGAAGAACGAACGAAAATGCATTTTCTTAATTTTTTTTTTCTTCTTTTTCGATTTCCAATAGTCATTTTCGGTCTACATGAACGATTAGTGATTATCCTTTTTCTCCTTCCGATAATTTATAAAGAGGAAAAAATTGTTTAAAAAATTCATTCTTAAAGGCGTTACGCCATCTTATGACTGAAACGTTTCCTGGACTCGAACCAATCGATGTTAATTAACTTCTACGACAAGACAAATGATCGTAAAAAAAGATAATTCAATCGGGACACCAATTTCTTCTTGTTCGTCTGTAGCAAATCCATTTCCTTTTCATTTAAAGCTTCAAAAGACAATAAACGTTGATTCGAAATTCACCTATTGAAAAGAAAGGAAGAATGAAAATCATCAGTAGATGACGAAATGAATGTCTACGGTTCTCGATACCTAAATATTTTAGTCTTATTTCGACTAGGCGATATCGAGGTTGTAAAATATGTATAAAAAATACGACATTGTCTTAACTGAAAGGTTTTGAAAACGAATGCGGTTAACTTTCCCTTCGGGATGCTAATAATTATATCGACATTAAACATTGCCCTCCAATTATCAACCAGACTTGTCTTTAATTCAGCACTTTTTCAAGTGTTGTGTTTTTGCTTCCTCTAATTCTTATCGGTTTCGACTCATTTTGTTATATAAGGCATTAATTATCGTGACAGCTAAGAGAAAAAAAGCAAAAGAATAAAAACTGTCGTTGAATAATTGATTAACACACTAACTAATAATTTATTTGAATGCATTTATTACTTGACTGGATTTGCTTTATGCAGATACAACGCAAACGCCGCATCGTTAATATTTGCGTTATTAATGTAAAAAGAAAATATATAAGGGAGGGAGATTTTAAGGCTGAGGAGGTTCTTTAACTGCAGGTTAAAAAGACAAAAGGTAACTGGTCTCGACTGCTTTGTATAATCCAAATAGAAGTCGGCGAAAAACACCGACCACCATTGTCTCTGTTCCGTCATAAAAAAAAGTTGATTATCTCGTCGAGTTTGTGGCCAATTTTGCTTGAACGGGTGTTTAATTTATTCACACTAAATGAATTTTCTAATGCTGTTTTTTTTTTCGTTTGCCAAAATTTTAAAATTAAAAAGAGAGAGGGGGGGGGGTTCTTGTCATCAAACTTAATTTGCTAATCCTTTGTTCTTCAATCAGAGATGAAGGAAGAGAATTTTTTGTAAGGCTTCTGTTTAATGAGCCATACAATTGTGATCTGAGATTTATTCTCTTTTTTTTTTCCCCTTTATGCATGCATTAACATTTTCCATATTATTTGTGACAGGTGCTCTCCTGGAATAGATGTCTCGTAGCATGATTTTGAGAGATTAAGGATTAAAGAATACACATTAAAAAACTGAGCTGAATTCGGCGAATTTAAAGGGGTGCATTATAATTTCCACCAGCAATTTCCGTCATTTTTTATTGCTATTTGTATATGTACAGAGATTGACGTAATGCATTAATTAACACAGCCATCTCGTTATCAGATCGACATTTCGACTCATTTGCCCCGAGGCAATCGACAATTAGGAAATATTAAATATAGAAATAGAAGAAAGGCTATCTCATTCTTGTCAACTATTATCACCGATGAAGTGGTTCCTCTTTCGGTGGGAAGAAATAGCGGGAAAGGCCTTGGCAATAGTGGGAGAAGAAATTAGGAAGCTAATAACAGAAGGAATAAAAGAAAAAAAATCAAAAATAAGTTGCACTTAATATGTCACGTGACTTTCATGTGATTTTTTTTTTTTAATTTACCATTTCTCTTTAGTTTCCCTCTCTCAATCTAGTGGCCTTTGCAATCATTTTTTATTATACCGGTGCAGTCCGGATCGGAGATGATTCTTCCCGTTTAAATCCTGCGATTTCAAATGCTTCGAAGAAAAAATGTAAAAAAAATAATATAAAAGTGTAAAAAGAATAAGAGTGTAAATAATATTTCTATGAACTCACTTAAAATTCTCAAACTGGAATAAAGAATGGAATCGAAATTCCATATAAAGGAAACGTTTATTTTCCTGTACGTATAAAATATCTGACAGAGCAATCAATTTTTTTTTAATCCTTTCTAAACAAA
Organism: Rhysida immarginata; assembly: GCA_023313115.1. Taxonomy (NCBI): domain Eukaryota; kingdom Metazoa; phylum Arthropoda; class Chilopoda; order Scolopendromorpha; family Scolopendridae; genus Rhysida; species Rhysida immarginata. The sequence goes on along the minus strand of JAHWFO010062673.1, from coordinate 2,389,483 downwards.
ACTCGGCGATCCGGTTGAATCTTGTGCTGCTTCCTCTTATCTATTATTAAATTAAGATTATTCAAGAACTGCTTCATTTAAATAAGACTGAAGATTCCATTTCAAATTTAATAGCAGGTCTGAAAACAAGAATACTGCACGTATACTCCCCAATTTTAAAGGTCGAGCATTTTTAATTAATCAATTTTTAATTTCACTATCCACGCCAATGAAAAGACGAATCAGACAAATACAAACAATTAGAGCAACATATTTTCGAAAGCTGTTCGTTAAAAACATAGTTTCGTTATATCGGGGTTAAGCATGGCCTTCTAGAAACTACCAGGCCTGAACATGGAAAAGATAAAACATTGTTATCTAGCTGGCCTTAGGTGGCACAGAAGTATGTTCAACGTCACAATCTTAGTGATTAAACAATATATTTTTGACGTCATGTTCAGGCCTGGTAGCTTCTAGAATGCCCTGGTTAAATCGTTTATCAGACTGTGCTTCCAAATTTAGATCTAAATGAGACTTAAATCGCGCAAAAAATTATTCCGTTCGCAATTTAAGAAAACGGAGCAAATTAGTTCAGATTAAAGTTTAAGTTTTTAGATTCCCTGTGGTGATTTAATACTTCTTATTGATAGAAATCAAAAGGAAAATTGCAAATATTATAAACTGAAAATTATAATGCAATATTTCTATTTTTAATGATATTTATATACATTATTCTTAAGGGCATCTAAAATACTAAAAATTTCTTTATTGGAAAAAGCGAGGTATTGGGGGAAAAAAAAAATACAATTTCTTCATCGTGGTGGGGGAAAAAAATTCTAACGAAAAAAGAGGTGTTAATAGTTCATGTGATTTTTTTTTTTTAAATCAAAATCTGCTTCAAATGCATTCAAAATTTCTTATATATAAGAAAAGAAAATTAAAATCACTAACTACTGAATGGCAAAGATAAATTAACTAAAGAAATTCTTTAATCGGATGTTTTAAGTGACAAAACTAAATCATTAATGCAGATGTGACTTAATAGTAATTGCAATAATGAAAACGAAATTACTGAGAATCGAAAGGGAAAAATACCTCTAACCCACAAGAAAAACAAGATGCCGTATGGTTTGAGCCTTCACATAAAAAATGAAATATATTCCTGCATGTTTTCTGTAGAACACTTTTCACTGTATGCATAGTCTTTTTTGTATTCCAAAATAGTTAAAGAACCATATCCATGTTTAATTTTGAATTTGCTCGCCAATCGATAAGAATTTATACTTTTGTACTTATTTTTTGCAATTTTAACTGTTTCTGGGTATTTTCATTTGAGGTGACTTTTGGCCATATCACTAACAATTTTCCCAACTGAGTTTTCTTTCAGCAATAATAAACTATCTGTGCCTTATCTCAACAATATCAGTTTATTATTGCTGAAGGAAAATTCAGTTGGAAAAGTTGTTAGTGATATGGCTATTATAGTCTGATTGCATTATTACCTTTAAGCTTAAATTTGTAAAATTAAAGAACCATCAATATTTACGTTTACACTGGCAAGTCCCTTCAAATGATAAAAAGGTTCCCAACTGTTCCCCACCTCTGTTCTAAAGGATACCAAAGAGAAAAAAGATTAAAAAAAAAATAGCCGGATTAGAATCCTTCCCGAAACTGTTCTATTGTTCATCGGAGGGGACGCTCAGTTTAATTGCGAATTTCATATTTGTTTCTTTGAACTCGGACTCTGAGAAAGAGAGGGGAGCGTGTAAAGACCATTAAACAAAAGGGTGATACACCCCTCCCAATATATAATCACAGTCGAATGAACCCACTATCGCGTATGACATAATGCCATATCAAGGTAGCGGTGGTCTTGTGTTACGCAACGCTCAGTGTGGTAGTGGGCCACGTGACTCGTGTGTACATCGACTGTACATTTTGCTTCGGTGGCCTTGCTTCCTTCCTTCGGAGATCAAATAAATTTTGCGACGGACGACGGCTGATGACAGCTGACATTTATTCATGGATGACCGTGTATGGCGTCACTGCCTATAACAATTAATTAGCACGTTTTCCTAATCGTCCGAAATTCAAAAAATTCAAATTCATAAAAGGAACGAGAGAATGACAGACAAGGAGAAATGAAAATTCGCTCTATTGATTTCTATAATTAGAATAATTAATTTTTCAATGTATTGGGTTCATAGGGAAAATCTTAATAATAAAATAAATATCTGAAATTCCCATTAGTAAGCTGCTGTCATTTTAGTTTTCCAGGAAAGATGTTTCGGAGTTTCCAAAAAAACACAAAAATTTGTTTTGGAAAGTACACTTTTCTGTGGTAGTTTGAGATTAAATTGCGTATTCTTCAAGTTTTTTGAAAATATTTGTTTGAATTGTTTGTTGAATTAAAGTGAGAGATAAAAGACTCAAAACTAAATAGCTTAAGAATAATTAGAGTTTTTTTTTTTTTTAAATTCTGTATTGAAAGGAAATTTTAGATACAAAAAAAAAATCATGTTCACTCAGAATTTCCATGCAGCTTTGAAATAAAAATGAAATATATACGAATTTATTTTTAAAAAGACAATAAAAATTTGTTCTTTGGAATATAGCGATTAAAAAAAAAAGTTTAAAAACTAATAATCTCTCGAATGCCAATGCTTTAAAATTATATTCCTCTATTAAGCAATAGAAATGGCGATTCAATAAAAAGTGCAATGTATTTTGTTGCAATTAATACATATTAACACATGAAGGAGTGCGTTTCCTGGCGATAATTTTAAGGAACTGAAAACAAAGAATCAAAAGGTTATTGTGGATTAATAAAATACAATAATCTGTCGTAACAGTTTTATAGGCCGGTATTCAGAATGAGCGCTCTTGCTCTTACTCAGGACCATTGTTGAATCCAAATTTCATATTGTTGAAATCGTTCTCAACAATGGTTTGAGCAAGAGCATGAGCGCTCATTCTGAATACGGGGGATAGTCTGCCCAATGAAAGAAAAACTGGTGTCCAATTAAATTTTCGACTTCAATTGTTAAGCATTGTTGCAAATCAAAATGAATAAGTCTAACAAGTCTTAAGCAACATCTGGCCATCTTGATACCTACCCGACAGAACCAAAATCTTGTTTTGTTCGTTCTGAATTTGTAGGTGTAACAATGTTTCACAAAAACGTCGATGCTGTTGAATGTTGTTCATTTTTATTTAAGTGATAATCGATCCATTCTGGGATGAGAAATCAGTAGAAATCAGAAACTAGTTTAAAATAAATAATAATTCAGATATTTATTATTAAATGGAATAAAAATTCCAATGGAATAAACATATCGCAAAATGAAAATTTGATAAGAAAATATGAGAATAATTAACATATGGTATGAAATTTATTGTACATTTTTTTTTTGAAACTCTTCTGTCTGTGTGTGTGTGTGTGCGTTTAGCAACAATGAACTAACCTAACAATGATCTGTTTCGCTAATTATTTATTCTGAATTGACGACAATATTAAAAGCAATATCGAAAGTATTGTTAAAGTAAAATTGTATATCCCTTTGCTAAATTAAATAAAGGGGTCATAATTTTCCAAGAAAAATGTACATGTATTTTAATTTTCAATTATTCTCAGTATTTAAATACGTAAACTTATTGGAATAGACGGATATAAGAGAGAAGGGCGAGACATAAAAACCCTGGAATACAATAAATAAATAATAGTTATTAATTAAAAAGTAAAATAAATAAATAAAAATAAAAAAGTTGACGTTTCGGAATTATTTAGAAATATGCGCAAGAGAGACCAGAAATAGGATAATTTTAATAACTTTATATTAAAAATTTTAGAAAAGGTTAAAAATCTTTAATAAAAAACTTTGCCCACCACTGCATTACATCATGGTCTATGCTTTTATTCTGATTTTTACATATCAGATTATTCAAATTTATTTTGAAGCAGGGTTAATTACGAATCATCCATCCGTTTACCCCTATTTTTATAGCATATCTAATTTACGGCGTGTATGAATATAGTTCAGATTTTCTGTTCACGAAAAATATCCCGAAATTCGTCCACACAGTGACGAACGGCACGGTAGCTCTGATAGGAAAAGATTTTTCAGTTGTATCTTTGTATGAATATTAAATTTTAATATTGTTGATGCAAAAATAGCCAGAAGAGCCAAATGCCCACCCCAGGCCTGCAGCCCCCCCCCCTCCCCGAAATTTTCCACTTTCTCAACTATTTCTGTTGCTCGGGGGACCCCCCCCCCGCTAGGCAACTATTAGAGTACCCCCCCCCCCCCCGAAATAAACTTCTGGGTACGGACCAAAATTTCGGAATTAAAGAAAAAGGACGCAGTAGATCCATGTCATGTCTCATTAAGTAGCAACTATGACCATGTTTGACACAATATATAAGGATCTCTTCGGACGCATAAGTGTTAAATATATTTATTTAAGAATTTTGTAAAATAAATAATCAAATTTGGGCCATGAGCTCTAAAGTAAAAATAAGCACACTAGGAAAGACTGTATGCTCTGATCTGTGGTCTGGATTTTGCATCTGGCCCTGTACATGAAACTGAACTTTATTATCAACGTTGCTGATTTTATTTTTCAGTAGGAATTATCTTAAATTTGTGATTTTGGAAATTGTTTGAATGAAACTTTGCAAATTCTACCTTCTCCTTGCATTTACCGTAAGTTTAAAGTTTGCTGCTACTTACGAATAATAAACTCAGAAACCACCAGCATCTCCTAAATAAAGTTGTGGGCGGAATTATTAGCAGAGTTATCAATGTCACCGATAGTTTTTGCGAGGATGAAAACGAGCCTTCCACGAATGTGATGATTTCTTTCAGCTTCTTCAGTTTGTTTCGAATGTTTCGTAAAATTAACTTCATTGTTTACAATGAGTCTAGAAAATTAAGAAACTGTAGTTGATGCAAGTATTTATTTCAGAAAAACGCTAATTGTATTATCGATGAAATTTGTATTTTATGACATTTACTTTTGGCAATAAAAAGTAAAGACGCTAATTTCTTCCTCGTTTTAACGAAACGAAATTCTTAAGAGCTTCCAATTGAAGCGCTAATGAAGTCATTTAAGATGTTTCTTGGCTAATCGAGGTTTCGCTCGACAAAAAAAGAAAAAAAAAATATCCATTGTGCAAGAACTCATTAGATACTTTTTTTTTATTTTTTAAATGAAATGGACGAGACGAGAGAAGTAACGAACAGATATACAAATAGAAAGAAAAGTTTTCTTTTCGCCCTACACCTTCATCTTCTTTCTTATTTTAAGTATTACTTGTCAGATTAATTTTGACATATTTAGGTTTGCAATTCAAAGACTTGTTTTGATCCCCAAACGAATTTCGGAGATGGACCACCGTTAAATTAATATAATTTATGAATTTAGGGAGGAAAGGGGTTTTTTTATATTCCCCAGAACCTATAATTATCATTAAGAGATAACTATTCTTTAAGCGTATTTAATTAAAATTATGCTAATTATCTTTAAAAAAAATAAATTCTTTTGCAATTATATTTTAATGGCTATTTCCTTATAGTTGTTAGTTACTTAAGTTTGATTTTTAAATGACTGCAGTAATAATGAATATAATATACCCTCATGTTGTGCTATATACAGTACAATATATTATTCATAAGACACAAAAAAATATACTTTTCCATCTATAAATGTACAATTCTAATAGAAAATGGTTTTGTATACTAAATATGGGCCATGTAATGTGTTAATTTATTTGCTACGTTTATATATATTTTTTTAAAATTAGAATGAGAATCACGCGCATAACTAGGCTAAATTTTTCATAAACAAGTTATCAATTCATACAACGTGAAAAAAGGAGAGTGAAATTAATTCCTGTTACTGAAATTTGTTTCTAAAATTACTTTGTGTGTATAAACATTCCTCTATAGGCAATCTTTATTCTATAGAAAATGCATTTACAGCTTTCTTACATGGTGATAGTTTAAATTAAGGTGTGTTTAGAGATAATTCTGTGGAAAAAATTATTGACTTACGATCATTTTTACCCAATGACCCAGAAAAACAAGTGATAAGTAAAGAAGGCATATTTGACAATTTCTAAGTAAATCCCCCCGCCTCCCCAAGTGTATTCTAAAAATCATACATTGAATAAAATGGAATCGATATTTTCCATTCTTATATACGAGATGCGTTGATAAGACGAGAGATATTTTACAAAAAAAAAAAAAAAAAAAAGGTGAAGCAATGGGGCAAATATTTTTTGAAGGATATGGTTTATTTCAGAGGCATATATTTATTCAGAATCTTGTTGCCAAATCAGTAGGATGAGAATATTGCAATTCAAATTGAAAAGGAGACTGTTCCCCGAAAGCATTAATGATTGACATCGGTCACCAGGATTTCGCGTTGGCTTTACGAAATAAAAGATTATTTGTGGCGTCGAAGGTCACGTGGCTGCTCCTAGTCGCAAGATGTTAATCTTGATCCTTTTCATCTATTTTTTGTTCTGCTGTCATTATTTTTACCTTGATCCGTGAGGAGTCGTCGCCGTCTCTCATTGTTTTCGTCGTCCATTCCATTGCCAGATCCAATCACTCGATTCCAATCCCGATTTCCAACTGTTTGGTCCGCTTTGCACTCTGGGAAATTGCCTTCGGGCCAGACCTTGCAGGTACCTGGTTGGAGAGTAAAGCGGAGGTTGCTTCTAATAGGTGGGGAGATAAATATAAAGAGAAGCGTGCCGATCAGTCGTCGAGTGTTTATTATCGGTCTCATTGTCACACCGGTAGCAGCATGGCCAATCTTCTCGGGTTCAACGTCAAGAAGGGCGACGAATACGAATTGCAGGGGGAGAAGACAAGTATCCAGCGGGAGATGGACAGCGACATCAGCGATACCCTGAGTTCACGATTCCTCGTTAGTAACGTAAGCAACACCAACTCCCATGAAAATGTCGGGTTCGAAACCGAAGAAGTGTCGACCAATCCCAACGATTCGGACGAATCTTCCGACAACGTGGATCCATCTTCGATGACTTACATCAAGACCCTTCAACGGCTGACGCGTGAAGTCCTACCTAACATGGACCTCTACAGAGACGTCCGCTCCGTCCACGCGGTGTCACGACCATCCCTTGACGAACTGCACAACGAAACCATCATAGGCAAGGTAAGTCAGTTTGAAAATATTGAAATTTGCCCACGATAATCCTTTCCCCCCCTACATTTTGAACTTTAATACCCCTTTGTATCCTTAGAATCCCAATATAACGGAACTTTGCTATTATTATTTTCATAGCATCAAACTATGCAATCGTAATAATTCTATGGATTTATTAAACTATTACAATAATGACGAAAATTTCCCTGTAAAGTGCCCTAAATGTGTCTTTAACCCGTTCAAAGCGCCCCCCCCCCCACCTGCTAATTTCTTTCTAAATGTATCAATCAAAATGGAAAAACAAAATTCGTTCGGCCGCAATGGATCGGTTCATTTCTGCGAAACAGGGAGACAATTTCCTTTAACGATCTTTAAAAACATTATTACATGCTTGACGTAGGAAGATAAACCGATAATGACCACATGGCTTCACCAGTAGCACGTGGTTCGGTAAAATCTTTCGTGTTTTTAATCGGTTTTCGAAGCTTAGATTTTTTTAAGGAAACGCAAATTTATGTAAATTTTATTTTGTTTAGGTGTTGACAGTATTTGCAGAAAGCTTGGTTGAAATCGAAAATAAATGGTTTTCAAATGACCCGTATTTAAATCCCTGTTTCTGTTAAAATCGCGTGGCTAGGCCTTCAACGGCCCCTAAATTTCTATTAGTGGAAGCAGGAAATTTACCTGTGGCGCATTTAGGGTTATTTCATTGTTATCTATTGTCCTGGATGAAAAAAAAAAATAGTTAAATTTAATGGAATCCTAAAACCACGTTTAAAGCCTCGAATTGTTAAAAGGGGGTCGATGAATGGAATCTCATCTATAACGAATGGGATTTTAGGGAATGTTCACCTGCATTCCCTATTTGTGTTATTTTAACGAATGGGATTTTCTTAATCCCCAATTCAATTTTCCCATCTTGGAATTCGATCTTCTCAGATATTATCGAGATCGTGACCTTCACTTCCTGACCCCTTACCTGTAACAATTTCATTTGTATTTTTTTCCTTCCTCCTCCCCCTTGTGGGTGTACATGGAACATGTCTAATCCCAGTTGTCAAAAATTTTCATTTTTCCATTGACATAATAATGATTGTAAATGATGCATAGTCGTTTAATTATTGTCGAAGATTGATCCTCATTAAATAAATGATTGATGGCAGTTTTTATTAATGACATTTTTTTTAAATGCATGTAGCCTAACCTTTTTGCTTTGTATTTTTTTTTTTTGAGATCTAAACCGAATTCTCCTAATTATTCCTGTCATGTTTAATAGTCATCTTTTAATATATTGAAAGCCGTGAATTATCTTTAACGTATAGCAGGCGGTGGGGGGGGGGGGGTGGATTCCTTTGCATTTAATAATGTTCAATAGTTTTATCATTGAATTAAAAGATTTTTAAAGACATTTTTTATATTCCTTTGATGATCGTATATTATCAGGATAAGCTTTCTGGATTATGTGGCCAACCTAAACATATTGAGAAATAAGGATAAAACCAAAAATAAAGATGGGAGGGAAACAGAACCACTATTCTGCAAAATAACCATTTAATAAGCATAAATGTATAAAATTCGCCCATTAAGTAGCGGACATCAGAGATCCATACAAATGATGGACACTTAGTGGCCGAAATGTATACAAGTATGCTTATTAAATAGGTTATTTTGTGGAATAGAGATTCTGGTTTCTTTCCATCTCCAAGGATATAACCGTTGAAATGAAAAGGGAAAACTTAATTTGAATTAATATGAAATTATAGGGAAAACATTTCGTCATTAATGGAAAAATATTCCGCTTTCTTTTTTAATCTTCAGAATTTTCCTACTTGCGTAAGAGTGCGCCAGTCGTTTTTTTGAATGTTTAGGCAATCTGTCCATTGATTAGATAAACAACTTGGAAAATAACTTCAATTTCTTATTATCGTAATCGACATTAATTTTTTTTCTTTGTGAAAATTCTCATTGACGTCCTTAGTGAATATATACATGAATTTTATAAAAGGAAGAAAAAAAAGCACATGGCAATTTTATAGATTATGATATCTAAAATGCGTTTAAACCTAAGGAAAATCAAAGCTAAAAATTAAGGAAATGACAACGTATGCAATGTACATACATATATTCTTTATAATTGCGATTTATCCGTATTCAAAATTTCACCCCGACATCATCCTAAAGGATGGGAAAGGAACCCCTTAATGGGCGGCCATCTTAAGCCCATACGAGAAAGGAACGGTGATTGGTATATCCGTCCTTGTAATTGATATTTTGAGGACAGATATAACGTAATATGCACGAAGATTTGTCTAAAAACATCAAATAACGCTAAAGTGCGAATTATTGAAATGTATGCAATATCATTTACTTTCCTTAATAATATTGATTTCCGGAATCTTAAGCATTTCTAGAATTAGATAGTGCCTCTGATCTACTAAACCAGAGAGCGAGAAAATACAGCAAGCTTGAATAAACAAAAGAAGAATCGTAACATCTTTTAGAAAAGGAAAAAATAAAAGAACCATGCAAATTTTTTGAATTGTTTAAACATAATCTTCAAGATACCCCTAACTTTTGCTTCTCAAACTTTTTCACAAAGATCTGAGCTGCGCGAACCAATGACTTATAAATGTACATACAACAATAGGAATCCTCCATCAGAAAAGGTTTGGTGAACCTCAGATTGTGAAACGCTGATTTAATAGCGACAGAAAGCATTTAAATGGCCAGTCCGTGTGATGTTGTATTGACGTCAGCCAGTAAGGCGGTTATCGCGGCATGGTTTTGTAAAAATGGGATGGAACAAAAACAATACCCCCTTTAACAATCTTCAATGTTTACTTTTTTTATTGTATAAAATCATATTCTTCCAAGAAAGCAAAATCCTGGCTGAAACAAGGTACGTAAAGGTCTTTTTGACATCTTTTTCAGTTTCATATGTGAATTTATTATGGAATTAGTTTCTTTTAGAGTCTGGTGTAGTATGTTAGAGAATAACTATAAAGATGGATCATTCCAAAATATTTGCTATCAAATACAGAATAATAAGTGTCGATGATTCGCACTTTCCTTCGATCACAAGTTCAGCAGCGGGAGCTACAACCTTTTTTCCTCGTGTCTACGATTACATCATAGGAATATGATTTAATTTCTTTAGTTCGCCAGGAATCTTATTACATGTACGAAAATATTGGCCAGGGGCGCTTCTAGGGATGTGCAGGTTACATAGGTGGCGCCTTTGTGATTTGATCTGTATTAGTCGTGAAATTGTCGAAATTGTACAAATTAAATATTGTTCGTCGTAAGGATTTAATGTGTATAATGTAGTTTAGAACTCGCGGAAGATTTTGTTTTCATCCTTTTAAAGGTAAATTCCATAATAAGTAGCTAAAGACGAAGTGGTTCACGTGTCTTTCTTGTTTTAAGAATTGGAAACCCTGGTTTAAAATATAGTGACTAGCGACCGAAAAAAGTCGGGGAATTTTACAAAATCAGCAAAAAAAAAGGCGAAATAGGAACGAAAAATTTGAACAATGTCAATAATATTCTATCAAGATGGATTTTTTTGCTGCCGATGATCGGGGAAAATTACGTGATTAACCGGGAGAAATCAGTGAAGTCAGGGAATTTTACGAAATCGTTTGGCTAGAGACCCTGAAAATATCTTTTTGGGGTATTCGCATAGCATATGAAAATATAAAGGAATCGAAGGCATTATTTTATTACTCGGAATATGAAATAATAAGGAATCTAAAGTAATGGCTTCGGATTCATTTGATGAAACGTATTTATGACATTTTATATTTCGTGAACTTGGGAATTCTATACTATCATTCTTAGATACTTAGGATAATCAACAATTAAAAACTAATGAAATAATGATAACTCGCTTTACTAGCTTATAATTGGTACATAATTGAAATCTTGATAATTTCTTGAGTGAACAGAAAGTTTAAAAAATGAACATTTGCTTCATTATCAGGCCTTCTTATCAGGGTAACATCGACAGATTATTCCTTTCGTAAACACCTTTCAAAATCCATTCAAATATTAAACGACTTGCATTCTATTAAGAATTGTCTCTCAGCGTGCTTGGGTTCGATCTATGAAAATATGAAGAATTATGTTTAAGAGTGCAGCATTTTTTAAAGAAAGAAAAAAAGAAAGCTCGTAACTTCAATATCCTAAACGATGACCCCTTTTGATTGGTCAAGTTTGCATAGATGTTACATTAATGCTCTGGTTTTTCAGTGACTATGCTTTATCGTTAAGCTCGGCAGTAATCTCTAATTGATAATAGAAAGAAAAAACATCCACTTGACGAAATAGAATCATATAAACAGATTAAAGGGCGTCTTTGGGATATTTGAAAGATATTATCTGTATACAGATCAAGATTGAAAAGGAAAATTATATAAATGTGGTGTAGTTCCAGTTCTTATAAATTTTTTCCCTGTTACTTGGAAATTCCAGAGTCAAACGGGATAGAAATCTATCTTTTTAATCATTATCTCGATGTTGAACTGTATACGCTAAAGCGTGTTTTTAGCTTAATTCAGTGTTTCCCAAACTTTTTTTGTAATGGCGGATTATTGTATAATTAATTATAAGTTAATGGTTCGCGCTACTCAGATCTTTGTAAAGGAGGTTCGCGAGTCGAAAAAATTTAGGAACCACAGGCTTAGCTGATGCCTGAAGTAAATGACTCTTATTTAGCACTTGCTGGTTTCGAAAATAAAATATCCTTTCTATTTTTTTAAAATTTGAATTAATTATGTATACAGCTGAAACGTTGACATATCAGTTTACTAAATACAATCATCACGAAACACCAATGACGCTATCACTTTTAGCACTGATTGTACAATAGAATGGTTTGTCGGGTTGAATTGAGTGACTTAGAACGAGAAAAGATTGCCGGTGCTCGACAATCGAACAGTGTAGTGCTTCGGTATCGGCGTGGAATTTGAAGCATAGCTTTCATAATCTCACCCTTCATAAACATATTCCGAAGGAAATATACTGAACTAGAAAAGAAGCCTGATGTACCTATAAAGGTCATCCACTGTATGAATGAAGAAAAATTGCCTCCTCTTAGTGGAGGGAAATTGGATTGACGATTGTCTGAGCTAGGAATATATCCACAAAAAAGCCAGAAAAACAAAAACCTATGAAACCCAGTAACTGGGAAGATGACATTATCAATGTCATCAAAATTGATAGCAAGGATGTATGAATGTTGAATTACGGTGTAGAGAATGTTTTAGAATGCCAGAGACTAGATTCATTTTGATTTACCATTACGATTTTCATGAGCTCTTGAGCATATTTCCCAACATGGGTCATATTGAAGTCATTATGAATTGCGAGCAGTTCTCCGATCCAATTGTGCAATAGTCCTTAGGGTAATATTCTGGAAAGTTTGGAGTTCCTTCCATCTTGTCTTGCAAATTGTAGCCCAGACGGGCATGCGGTGCTCGAAGAAACTTTCTTTCTTTAATGGAAACCCTTCCCCGATGTTCACTTACAACAGATGTCTACGATGTTAAAGCAAGGAACTGCACAACGCTTTTCAGGACCTTAACCAATTTAGGGCGTCAGTGAAGCAAATTATTATAAATTTCAATGACAGCGCAGAGAGGGAGGGAAGTTCCTTCAAGGAACGGCAACTCGGCTATGGTTGCAGACTCACATTTTGATTTGGCCTTTGTGATTAAATGAATTTAAGATTTGTTTAAAAAAAGTATGAAATGAAAACTCATTAAAGCCAGTTTTGAGAATTTCACTTCTACAGTCGAAGCCGCATATAAGAACTCCGGATAAAAAAACACTCCGTTTTTTATAGGTTATAGCAACTTTTCATTTCCTCGAATGAATATAGCTATAGAATAGATCGTATGCAATGAAATAAAACAGACTTACAAACGAAATTTGTAATTCTATTATTTAATTCGTTTTCGGGGAGATTAAAATGATTTCTCCGATATGTAAAATTTCACGCTGAGGTGATTAAAATCTGACTACTTTTCCAGGTATTGGCTAAAAGTTGAAATTTCATTGCATTGAGTGCATAGCTCCAATACTAATGCACGTACATGCGCATAAATATGATTGATTTATGGCTTATATATATTTGATTGATTTACGGCCTATGTATAATTGATTGAATTATGATTCCCGTAGGCCATTCAATTTTCTTGCGAATAGCTGTCCAGAAGTAGTTATTCGTCCATGGATTGCTCGGCTGCGAGCGAATAACGAGAAAAATATCCCGGCCAATGGTTTTTAGCTCGGCTGGAAGTACCGGAAATTTCTAATGTCGAGATTCGCTATATCGGCAATAATTAGGTTACCGAGATGATATTTTATCTTTGGTCGCAAAATGAGCGCTCACTGAGCATTCATCATTGACTTTCTAGTGACGGGCATTTCGAAGAGTCAATTAAAAGCGTTTTGACACCAGGCAGCACCTTAAGGGGCGGCATAATCATATGTGGGAAGGGTCGGCATTTGTATCATACAGAGAAGATCTACCACATGCCCCTGTTTGACTGTGTGCCCTCAAAACATTTAGCATGCGCTCACTTTAATAAAGCAAACTATGTCGAAGATTCCCAAACTTGCTGAGCACAGAAACATCTCCTAACACTAAACTGATATACTGTATAGTAAATCTGCATAGTATTGAATGAAAAAGATATTTCACGGAGCACACATAATTGGCCAGTGACGTCAACTTAGCTGTATTATAAAATCAAACACGCTTTTCGTCTTAAATATGAGAGTAAAAAAATCAGAAAAAATTCAAATTCTTTGAGATCCCAAAAACAGAAATTGCATATTCGTAGTCAGCGCATAATTTCAAATTTCGTTGCTGATAATGCTCGCGCGCATTTTCATTTTTTTTTTTATTTTTAAATAAATTTCGATAGCCTTTAATGAGAATCCAGCGTTTACGTAAAAATTTGTGAAGTACTTTAAATTATTTTGTTCCTTAGATGACTAGGAATTTCGCAACTTGTTTGCTCTCTATCCACTTTACGAGTTCTGGGTTTCTTCAGTTTTAAACAAAGAATAGTCGGTGGAAGGATGCATAAAAATGTATCCTGGAGGCTGTAAAACGAACTCTTTTATGAGTATTTGCATTCTAAGGGAAGCAGTTCTTCTTCTGGTGTTATTTTTTCTTTTACTACCACCACCTCCTTTTCAATTTTATGTATACTTGGTTTACGGAAATTTATCTCTTTCAATTTGCATGTCCCTTCAAATAAACGCCAGCAAGGGTGTAATGATTTATTCACGTTGAACTAGATTTTAAGTTAATTTAGGAAATAATTGAAACAGTCGCTGACGTCTGTCACGAAAACTTAATTTACAATTATGAAAGATAATAATGGTGTTTTTAAAGAGAATACTTTGTGTTTAATTATGTACTGGAAACGAGCCAGCAATTGATTTTTCTCCAGAGAAGAAAACAAATTACATGTACTTTATATAAATAACGTTTGTTTTTCTTGTATTTTCGAGTGTAATAACAAATTTATAATATTTTCAAATGAAGGATAAATTCCAAGGCGAAGGAGCCAAAGATGACAATGAGAACACCGCTGTCAAATTCGGATGGATCACGGGTGTCATGGTAAATTTGATATAGTCATTTTGATAATATTGAGAAAAATTCCTCCACCCAAAAAAAATTAAAATGAGACTCGAATTGCCTGATGAATAATCATAAATTTTTTTATCTCCCTGCAGATTCGTTGTTTGCTAAACATCTGGGGGCCAATCATGTTCCTTCGTTTGACTTGGCTCGTAGGACAATGTGGAATCGGTGAGTTCGTCTTTCGTTGGTAGACGAATCGTTTAAGTTTAAACGATTCCTCTCCCCATTCAAGGTCAGCTCTTTTAATAAAAATGACATACCTTTAAGGTCTGAAAATGAAGATACTAATCAAGAGCTGTCCTTCTCATCTAAAGCGAGCGGACGAGGAAATGTTCCGTGGAAAAACATAAACAAATAAATTAAATAATGATTTATTGAAGAGAAAGACAATAAGATGGGAGAAAGGAATTTAAGAACAATAAATGGCTAAATTGAATAAAATGCATGCGACTTGAATACATACGACAATGAGTGATGAGAGTTCATGTAATTGGTTTGTAAAAAAAAAGCACAACAAGTTAACATGCAGGATAATTAGCGAAGACTATCCTCAGAAAGTAAATACCATAAATTAAACCCGAAAAAAATTAGCTTTTTAACATTAAATACTGATGGCTCTTTAATTTTATAACGTGCTGGATACTTTAAAAAAGATATCCAGATTGGATAATTTTGTGAAATTGAAAGGCATAGGATAGCGATTCTCAAGTGTTAATCGGTGGTTCACGGAAAGGGTTGTCGGTAATGTTTTGTTAGTTAATTTGATTGAAAGGTACGCGGTTGTGAAATGGTTGAGAACCGCTGGTACAGGAAAACCATTGAAAACTAAGAAAAGCGAATTATAAGCATGACTGCAGTATACGTGTGGATTTTTTTTAAAACTAACTTTGCTCATCGCTCATGTGGAATGCCTTCTTTGCTAAATCTGTGAAGTGCGCATTCTGAACGAGCAGATGCTCATACTGCTCCTGTTGCTTACGCTCATGCAAAATAAGAATAAAAGTGTAAGCTTTAATATTCATTTTTAAATAATTTAACATTTGTCTATTTACAGTTCAAGCTATTTGTCTGGTGTTGCTCTCTGATGTCATTACTGTAATCACTGGTCTTTCGATTTCTGCTATTTCAACCAATGGAGTCGTTAAAGGAGGTGAATGAAACTGATTTATCCAAACTTTGCTCTTTGAATACAATTGCTGACTGTTTTTAGTAATTATTCATTTAATGACTTCGCAGGAGGAACCTATTACCTGATCTCCAGGAGTTTGGGTCCCGAATATGGTGGTTCCATAGGACTGTTGTTCAGCTTCGCAAATGCCCTTGCAGTCGCCATGCATACGGTCGGCTTTGCTGAATCGCTGAAGGACCTTCTCAAGGTTGTCTTAGGTTTCACGTAAATTTTTCTGTAATATTGGATTTTGGTTATATTTCTGATGTTTCGTTAATTTTCGTTTTCCAGAGTTGTGGAACTAGCATTTCTGACGGAGACATCAACGACATGCGAGTCATCGGCATCGTGACCGTCGTTGTCCTCGTGGGTATTGTGACCGTCGGTATGGAATGGGAACAGAAAGTACGTCAGACTATATGATGAATCATTTTCAACTATTAGTTAAATTTGAAAGTGATATTTTGATAAGGCTATATTAGTGATATTTTGATAAGGCTATATAAGGCTATAATTTGATAAAATTTTCTGTTCATCTAGGTAAAGCTATCTTTAAAATTTAAAGTGCGACGGTTATATACGGTATTTTCCCCCCTTCTAAAATTTAAAATAAAATGAAGATTTATTAATTAAAAGTCCCAATTGCACCTTGATTTGTTAACTGGATCGCTTATTTTTAAAATCCTATTCTTAAGGCTGAAGCATGAAATTTGACAGTAGATTTCAACGCGTAAATCAGATTTTTGTAGGGTAGTGTATATTATTGACTTTCAATGCACTTTTTATTGCATTCCACTCTATTTCGGTTATTTTTGAATGCCTCTAGGCTGTGTTAATCTCAAAGCGAACGACTCTACATATATGCTGTAAAAACTACAATTTTGCTTCAGGCACACACTACATAAAATAGTGTGTAAAAAGTATAATTAAAATCACATAAGACCTTTGTCCAAAGTACATGGAGAAACAAATTTGATCTTTAAAATACCTTCCTTTGAAAGTACTATAATTTCTTCAGTTTTGATTTAAGAATAAACTTATTCACCCTGAAATTTGTTTTAATCCAGTCGATTTAATTTGCTAAAGTTGAATTTAATGATAAAGCGATTCAAATTTTAACAAACTTGGGATTTAATCGTGATAAATTAATCGCGAATGTAATTCGGCCTTTATGAGCTGCATGAAATTTTGTAAATTTTATAAGTAAAAAGATGGTGAGAAATCGCTTAAATAATTTTTCCTAATTCTGCTTTTTATTCATTTTAGGCTCAAGTCGGTCTCTTGTTCATCCTTTTAGCCGCCATTGTTGATGTCATAGTGGGAAGTTTTATGCCAAAGGAAGAAAAGATCCCTAAAGGCTTCTTTGGGTGGAGTGGTGAGATTGATTTCATTGCTTATTATGCAGTGAACTCCACTGTTTGAAATTATTGAATGGTATTTTAATCTTTTCATTTTTGCTTTTAGCTACAATTGCAAATGACAACTGGGACTCTCAGTATAGAGGCGAATCGTTCTTCAGCACCTTTTCCGTGTTCTTTCCTGCGTCGACTGGAATTTTGGCAGGAGCGAATATTTCAGGAGACTTAAAGGTTGGTAATTATCCATTCATCGCTGAATCTTCTTTCGTTTTACACAAAATACAATCGTAATGAAATAATTACTGAATAATAATATAAATACTGATGGGGACTCGCATGGGAATTTAAAATCTCAGAAATAAACAGGGAATTTTCTTAACTGTAAAATTCATTCTTCCTTGAAGTGCGCATTCTGTTTATGTTAATCAGGACGCCGCGTGTTTGTCATAAAAACTAGATCGATTAAGTAATAAATGAAAAGTTCTGCGACCTGGGATCGAACGAGGGACCACTACTCAACGCGTCAAGACCAACTGTTTCCAAGAATATCGAAGCATAAACTAAATTCTATTTTAATGATAAACCTTGCATTTACCTTAAAAAATAGAATTTAAGCAAGCATAGCAGTGTAGCAGAGTCTTTCTACAAGCTATGCAAAGGACAAGAACGTTTGGCATATTGCTTTTCCGTTCTGATCAACGGTTATGAAAAATACGATAGTAGAGAAGAAATATCGAAGGGAATACGATTTTTTCTTAGTGCTAATTTTGGGGAGCACGGACACGCGCAATATCGCGCGACTAACTCTATTGTATTTTGGTGGCCTGAAATATATTGTATTACGTTTTTTCTACGAAATAAAAATATTTCTCAATTTGTTCTAGGACCCTTCGAGTGCCATTCCCAAAGGAACTCTGCTGGCCATCCTTTTCAGCAGTATCGTCTATATCCTGTTCATCATCATCGCTGGCTTCACGGTTGTCAGAGATGCTAACGGTCTCTCCACATTTAATATAACCGGTGGTGAGAACTTGACTCTCTCATTTAATGAGGAAACAATGTCTCTCATCACCAATTGCACACTGGATGGTGGCGAGTGCAAGTACGGTCTGGAAAATTCTTACCAAGTAAGTAGCTTATTTAACAATATCGATTTATAGTGTATCTTAATAGATGCCAACTATAAAATATGTTTCATTTCATAGGTCATGGAAGTCATCGCCGCTTTCAATTATCTTGTTTACGCTGGGTGTTTTGCTGCGACTCTCTCTTCCGCGCTCGCATGCTTTGTCAGTGCCCCGAAAATATTTCAGGTACGTTGTTTGCCTAGTATCTACATTTAGGTAAAAATCACCTTCTCCCAGTCTATGAAGACTAGCGTAACATGAATGTCTTTCCGCCACAGGCTTTGTGCAGAGACAAAATTTATCCACATTTAGAGTGGTTCGGAAAAGGCTATGGCAAAAACGACGAGGCCATCCGAGCCTATTTGCTTGCATTCGTCATTGCTTGCATCTTCATCGTTGTCGGTAAGCGTTGTTAACTAAATCTTAGGCTTTAAGAATCACTTGATATATCTTCATAACTCATACGATTTCTCTTGTAGCCGATTTGAACTTCATTGCCCCATTGATTTCCAATTTTTTCATGGCTGCCTATTGTCTCATCAATTTCGCCTGTTTTCATGCTGCTACGGCAAAGTCTCCAGGTAATTACCTTACCAACCCAGGCTCTATTCTAAATCGATGTGAAAAAAAAAATAAGATTTGATCGTGAATTTCGTTTTGGGAATTTTCTTCTTTTTTTAGGTTTTCGACCAGGATTTCGCTTTTGGAATCGTTGGGTTAGCTTAATAGGTGCCTTGTTGAGTATTGCCGTCATGTTCGTCATGAGTTATCCAACTGCCTTAGCCACTTGCTTTATCTGCTTTTTCCTGTTCCTCTTCCTCAGTTATAAAAAACCAAGTAAGTGAAGGGCTACCTTAAATTATATCTTAATGAACTAAGAAAGTCTCTGTATGCTTCAGATGTTATAGCTCGTAATTTTCTTTTCGAAATTAGACGTTAATTGGGGATCATCCCAACAAGCTGCTTCCTATGTCAATGCCTTGAAGGCCGTTCAGGAACTGACCAATGTGGAAGAGCACGTAAAGAATTACAGGTGAGAGATTTTAGAAAATAATTAGGAATATTTTTATTGAAATTCTAGCCGGTTGCAAGTAGTCTTTTTTTAGAATGAGAAATTTAAGTTAAATTCAGGCTTTCTGAACTCTTCTAGGCCCCAAATTCTTCTTTTTACTGGTAAAGTTTACAGTCGTCCCGCTCTCATCGACTTTGCATACAATTTGACCAAGGGCATTGGATTACTCGTCTGCGGCAATGTCGTCAAGGTGGGTTTTTTTTATACATATTTTCTTTCCGTTCGCTAAGCACATTACTGATTAAAATTACATAACTTTAATTCAGGATTAAATTTTTAAGATTATTTCGAAAAAACATATGAACTTAACAATTTCATGAACCACCATAAATTATACTACTGTATTTCGTATGTTAAAAATTATATGTTAGGTACAGCAAACGAATAACTAATTAATTTTATACAAATATTTAGGGAATAAGAATTTTTGCAATAAGAGGAAACTTCTCATTGCTACTTTTTATAAGCTATAAAATCTGTAATCCATCAGTTTTGTATGACTTAGTAGATAAGAAGATAAGCAGTGTTTGCGATTTGCATTCACACGTTTTATTTCCAGTATAGTGACATAAAACGTGACGTTTTATTTCACACGTTCAACAAATACTAACATGCGTGCCCTTTCGGGTTATGATTTTCTTTTGATTCTCAATAATTGCTTTCGTGGATGTTTTACTCAAAATGATTTGAATCAGTTCAGATATGTATGTATGTACGGTTTAACATTTAAAGCAAATTTCTAATCAATTCGCAAAGAGGCGCAGTATAAGATTTAAAATCTTTACCCTTGATATTGGGCTACCATTTCTGAAATGAATAACAATTTAGTTGTGCGAAACTAATTAAATTTTACTTTTACGAGAGAGAAATGAACGATTGTATTGTTTGGGAGGGACTGGTAAATGTTTTCTTATTTAGTAACGAAAGGATTCACTCATGTGTGAAATGTTTTCTACCGTTTATGGCTCTTTCTAATTGAATGCGAATTGAAGAATCTTTTTGTGTTTGTGTTGGTTTGTTCGAGGACGAAGGGCGTGATGTCTTAATCGAAGAGTTTGATGAATTCTTTCCTGTAATTAAGAACAAAATGTTAAAAAAGGAAGGACTTTTTTCTGTTGTTTCTTCAGTTTCTTTTTTCCCCAAATGTAATTCTCTCATGCGTCTCTTTGCAGACTCCAATGAACCATCACGTTCGAAATGCTGATACGAAGAAAGCCTACGCTTGGCTGCAGGCACGGAAGGTAAAAGCTTTCTACTCCGTTGTTGAATACGAGTCGTTGGCCACAGGTGCCGGAGCCCTCATACAGGTAATGGATTTATACATACATTATAGTAAATGGATTTACTTGGAAGGTTGTGTGCACATTTTCACTATACCGTAAATTATTTGGTCAAACATGTGATCTTTAGTTAGAGAATGCTTGAAGGTTTTATTTATATTTTTTGCAAAAAAGGTTTGATATTTATCTCTTCTTTTTTTCTTTTTTTTTAATATCAATAATATTAATTCAAGTTGAGAATTTGTTGTTATAGTTACTGCTTACGCAAATCAATGATATTAAAATGTGCACCGATTTTCCTGACCTGATTAGAATTTTTTTTTTACTTTCTTCAAATATTCTATATTTATACTTTCATTGCAGTCAACCGGCGTTGGGAAACTTCGTCCTAATATGGTGTTGCTAGGATTCATGAACAATTGGAACGGGCGTTCTCCTGCAGACATTCAAGATTATTTCAACACCATTCAGTGCGTATTTGCTCTTTAAACTTGTCATATTTGAAGTATTAAGGTAAGATCCTTTCATTGGTAATCCCATTTCCTTAATGTTTTTTTTTCTCGTAGTACCGCATTCGATCTCCATTTATCTGTCGGGATTTTACGTGTCGAGGAAGGTTTAGATTTCTCATTTTTCACTGAAGAAAAAGACACTCCAATCGTTGCACAGAATGGAAATCTCAATGGAAAACCAGCACTTTTCCGTAGAGAAGAATCCTCGACCTCCCTAGTTTCTGGTAAAAAAAAACTTTTTTTATAAGGATATGGCTTTCTAACCGATTTATCCCTTATAACGAAAACTTTAACGTGAATTATTGGAATTGGAAAGTTGAGCTTATTCCTTTGTGATAATTCAGATTAAATTGTTATATAGTGCAAATTGTAGATTAAATAATAGTGCGAATTTTTCAATTTGGGTACTTGTTCATTTACTTAACCTCTTGAAATTCATTTCGCACGTTTAGAGACCTCCTATTCTGGCTCTGCTGCTTCTCTGGACGTGGCTGTGGTTTCAACGGATCCAGTAGGCAAGAAAGCAAAGAAAGAGAAGAAAGTTTGCGAAAATAAACCAAAGGGGCCAATGTTTGCAGATATTCCCAAAGAGATACTCAAAAGCATTGACCTTTTCCGTGATGTTAAAAGCCAAACTCCTAAAATGAAAGAAACTATTGATGTCTGGTGGTTATACGATGACGGAGGTGTGTAAACTTCACTATAGTCCAGATTTGTTTATTTATTTTGAACAATTATAGTTAAAATTAAGCATTCTAGAGATTCTCAAGCTATATATTGCGACACTCTAACAATTAGTATTGCGTATATCCTACCAGTTTAATTTCGTTGTATAAATCTTAAATTACTTAATATTACTATAGTGCCCGGCACGAAAGAAAAAGGAAACTGGTGCTTGCGTAAATGAAAAGAAACTCGTTCAACTCTCAAAAAGGGAAATGAAACGGGGCATTACTTTTTACTGATGCCAGGAATAAGTAATACCCCGTTTCTTGTTCGTTTCTGACTTTGTTTCTAAATGAGTTTTTTTTTTCATTTACGCATGCGCCATTTCCTTTTTCTTTCATGCCGGGCACCATAATGAAAGTTACGGAAGACCTGAAAAAGATTGAAAGTTTGAGAACCTCTTTTTTATTGTATGGATAGTTATAATATTAATAGTAATTTCCAGCGACTTAATTCCCTTTTCACAATACTTTTTAGGTTTAACTCTTTTAGTCCCATACCTCTTAACTACTCGAAAATTTTGGGGGAAATGTAGCTTACGTGTCTTTTCGCTGGCAAATAA
Source organism: Rhysida immarginata (assembly GCA_023313115.1). Classification (NCBI taxonomy): domain Eukaryota; kingdom Metazoa; phylum Arthropoda; class Chilopoda; order Scolopendromorpha; family Scolopendridae; genus Rhysida; species Rhysida immarginata. The sequence continues at coordinate 2,366,857 of JAHWFO010062673.1, read as the reverse complement.
GAACCACGAAATTGATCAGCAACAACTCAAGTAAGAGCAGTTAATTTTATGGGTAACTGCAATAAAAGTTCAATCGCTAATATGAATTGTTAATACAAATCTAAAGTTCAAAATTGTTTTTTTCCTCCCCTAAATTTTAGTTTGGCATCGTTACTCAGCAAATTCCGTATTGATTACCAAGATGTCACAGTCTTGCCTGATGTAACAAAGAAACCGAAGGAGCATAGGTAACACTAGCGGGAGCAGTTAATGCTATTATTAAAAATATTAGCCGAGAATAACAAATGTTAACCAAATATTCATTATTTTATAAAAGCATTCGAGAGTTTGAGTTGATGGTCGAGAAATTTCGGGAGACGGAAGGAAAAGACAACCAGAAGAATGAACTTGTCATTAGTGACTGTGAATACAACAGTAATAATCACAAGGTAAGTTATTTCATAGACTGAAAATTAGCTGATTTTCTATCTAATCAAACTATTTCATCGGAGATTTGCAAATGAGCAATTACTTCACATTTCTTAGGCAGGTTTTGCGCCACCCTGTACGACTGATGCTATCGAGATTAAATGTCAATTTCTCAGAAAATACTAAGCCGCTTAAAACGCGATTTCAAGATATTTTGTTTAATGTGGTTATTTTATCTAAGAGAATATGGTTACTTATTGTGTGGCTGTCTGGGCCACCTTTGACCCCAAATTTCACTTGGATGCTCGTTTCATGCGCTCCGGATATTCGGCTCCCGAATGAATTCTTGGCGGTGTAGGTGGTCATTTTTGAGACCGTATCACAATTTTTAAATAAGTACAGTTGTTGTTAGTTGAGAGAATAACGTTTAATCTTGATAGGTTTTTGACCTTCCTGTATGAACCTATATAGTTGTAAATTAAATGTTAGGCGCTACTTGGAGGATCGTTTCCTAAGGACAAACAAGAATATAACTCGTAAAACGATTTTTAAATATGCTGAAAAGAAGAATATAATAATTGTTTGTTTAATATTACAGTAATATTTTTATATACAGCAATGGCGAAAACTGCATGTAATTTTACGTATTCGATTGCAGCGGTCACACGAATCTTTCCAAACACGCGAAATGAGAAACGAAATGCTCGCACGTCTAAATGTTTTAATCCTACAGTGTGTTCTTTCCACTGCTAGAGCCATTCATCCCTTCTTAATCAAAGTTACCATAAACGTTAGGAAAGAAAAATCGTTGTTTCAAAGCATTGTCAGGAAAAATCTTTTAAGCATTTCAAGGAGCTTTAGCTGTGACGCAGATGTAATTTTAAATTTGAATATTTCACTTTTACTTGCACTTGTTTTATATAAACAATGGAAATACCTTTGATTCTATCCACACTCACATCATTTTTAAATATAGGCCTAACTTAATTAGCTATTTTAACAATAGGCCTAATATTATTTAGTCATTTTAACTGTAGGCCTAACATTAATTAGCAATTTTTAACTATTGGCCTAATATATTAATTAGCCATTTTTAACAATAGGCCTAACATTAATTAGCCATTGTCAACAATAGGCCTAACATTAATTAGCCACATTTAACAATAGGCCTAAGAGCACTGAATTTTAAAACAAAATGATCATGTGCATCGACAAAGCTTCATAATGGGCACGTGCTCCAAGTTGCCATCAACAATGCTTAAATGATAATCAAAAAAGTAACACTGTATTCACCTACGACTCGTCAGTAGGAATCGATTGATATATTACATGCCCTAAGTTCATATTCTTAACATTTGTGCACGTGCTTGAAGGGGTCCCCGAGAGCTCATCAAAATTACATATATAGCTTTAGCTAAAACTCGTAATAAGGGGTCGTTGAGGCACTTTTTTGGGGGTCATTTTCTCGAATGCGGCATTTCGAAAATCAAAAAGAATGTCATATTCGTCTTATGCTCGTCATTCCCGTTCGAATGACATATTACATGCCTTATATTGCCAATAAAAAAAAATAATGGGGGGGTTTGGGTCTCAATAGTTACGTGACTGTTAGACCGATTTCAATCACAAACTAATCAGGTGAGCTCAGGAAGGGTCTCTATCGAAGAGTGAAAGCAGAATTTGAAAAAGTTAAAGCATTCTCGAGTAATCGTCGGACATACAGACACACAGAGCGAAACCAATATATGCTTTTCAGCATATAATAAGGCGAAGATATTCTTGGAAGATTTTTAATAGATGGCATACGTTTCGAGAAAAATGACTTTGAAATGTCCATACATCAGATGCATAATCACCATTCCGATGTATTGAGCCATAACCCATCGTTGACTCAATGCTTTCCTCTGCTATTAACAAGATACCCAGCTTTAACCATGACGCACGCAACGTTTTGCAGGAAATGTTGTGACGCAGTAATTGCACTGGGGGATATGAATGAAGTGATCATATTTTAAAGTCATTTTTCTCGAGCGTATACAGTCTATTTAAAAACTTCCCAAGAACATTTTCGTCTTATTTCGTCCATAGGAACGAGCCTGTACATAGCGCCCGACGTTTAATTTTCACCCTGTATAGTTAAAAATTTCGATCTAAACTGTGAAATATAAGTTTTTTTTAATTTTCTCTTTTTAGACCAACAGATACATTCGAGTAAGAGAGTTGCTTTTACAACATTCAAGAAATGCTAAACTTGTCGTGGTGTAAGTTTCTATTTCGACATTTTATCTGTTTTATCCATACAACGAGCCTACACTTTATTTATTTTTCTTTGAAATTTGCTTATTTTTCTTCAGGACTATGCCAATGCCGAGGAAGAACCGAGTGAGCGCCGCCCTCTACCTGGCTTGGTTGGACTTACTAACTCGCGACATGCCTCCCACGGTCCTTGTAAGGGGCAACCAGACCAGCGTCCTCACCTTCTATTCTTAATCCAAGTGGAGGAAAATTCAACCCACCGATGCCCACTGCTTCGACGCCATCCCCGCCCCCCCCCCCCCCCCCCAGAAAGAAGGGAAATAAATAATTACCCACTTTCTATATTTATTGCAAAGGGTGAAAAGTTCAACACCGCCTATAAATCTAATTAACGTAACCAGCCAACGGTGGATCCATTCTGCCTGCGGTAATGAACTGTTTTGAACATAATATACGATGAATCCAATTTTTTAATTTGGAAATGTTCATTTTATACAATACGAAAGAAGAAATGTAACTGATACTTTCTCTCCATTCAGACTTTTGTAACATTTCTTATTTTGTCCCCAAAGAAACAATCTAGAATTTTTAATAGGACACTTTTCTTTTTTTATACGTAGTTCACATTGATTTCTAGTCTCTTTTTGTACCTGGAATTCATGTGTGGTCATGTTTTTTTAAAATTTTATTTTTTAATTTAAACTATTGTGTTACATAAAGAGAAACTAGCATAGTGAGATAACCAAGGACGGACAATCTAAAACGTGGTATTGTATTATTGGAGAAGTCATCCATGTACTCAAGCTGCGAATACATATGTAAATAGGTGTAAAAATTTCTCATTTTTCTGTACAAAATATATTAATAAATATTTGTAATAAAACAGTTATGTGGTTATTCTTTTTAAAAGATTATAGTTTTATCTTAATGATACTGTGGATTGTTTCCGGAAAAAAAAATTACCATTATGAAAAATCAATCTTTTTTTCTCATTTATAACAATTATTAGTTAATTTCAATAATTTACAGTGTTAGCATCACGATACGTGTATTGAGGTTAATGGGCAAAAAGGCACTCAGAAGGCCTTGTCTCCGTGTCATCGTCATTTTTTAAATTTGTAAATGAGGTTTTACTTAAATGAATAAATTGTTTTTTGAAAAAAATAATTAAAAACTATAATTGTAATTATGAATTACATCAGGTAATATCGTTATTAAGAACGTAAGAGTTTAATTACAGACGTAATATAGAGAGGATACTATTTTACTTCTTAGAAATAGTATTACATACAGAAAACCGTAGCTTCACCAAGAAAAGCTATACGTCCTGATTTCTTGGACGACTATAATTATTGATGAAAATAAAGAAAATTCAACAGCCTGGGTTCGAACCAGAAACCTTCTGCTCACTGTAGACATGGAAGCATTAACGCTATCTACACGTCTTTAGGGCTGGCTGGGACTATCTTTCCTACTGGCATAATATTCGTTGAAGAATAATAATTGAATGATCTTAAGCATGAAGTCCGCAGTGGCGCAGTTGGTTGGCGCATCTGCACGGTGAGCAGAAGGTTCCTGTGTTCGATCCCAGGCTGTGGAATTGTCTTTCCTATTTTCATCAATAATTCAAATATCTCTTGGTAGAAATGTTAACTAAATTTGAAATTTGTTGGGATAAAATTCCCTGATTTCCTAAGCATAAGGCTGCAAACGATACATATCTATCGCATTCCGTCTTTTTTTTTTTATTGATTTTCAAAATCCATCAATCATTTTTGGGACACCCGGTATATGAAGTAAGAACACTGTAATAAAAGGAATGGAGAGCATATTCACTGCGGTGGGGTGGGATGGTGGAGGCATGACCGAGGAAGGGGTTCAAGAAGATGGGGGGGGGGGGGGCGTGTAAACGGTAAATATAAATATTATTGAGGCAGAGTACATACAGCTATCGAGATAACAAATGCGTAATTCAATAAAATGTCCTTATCGGGAATAAACAATTTTTCTTTCGTACTGCATCTTAAAGGGAACTATACGAAGAATAATAATTGGATCTATGAGGATTTTTATACACGCCATACCTCAGATGTTTAAATTATTGATGAAAAATATGAACATGTATCTCAAAGATTCCCACCAAATTGAAATATGTTACTAATCTAAATTGATGCTTGCAAAATAAGAAAACGCTAAATTTTGTTTCTTTCAAAATAAACCGAGAAAACGAAAAACTTTGAGCGCATGTAGTCAAACCAAGACTCCATTGCTATTTGTATTATTGCGCTCTCAACTTCTTTCTTCACTACTCAACAATACGTACGAAGCCACTTCACCTGAAAGCAGCACTATCGCTTCCAAGGTATGCTTGCGCGCAAAATAAGTGCTCGTACAATTACGTGTACGTCCCTTGTTAGTTGAATGATTTTCATTTTTTAACAATATTACCTTAATGGGGCACTGGGCCGCCAATTTTCCCCACTGGTGGCACTAGTCACTTCACATCAACAGAGCACTAAATGTAGAGAGTAGCGACAACTGCCTCGGCGCCATTGTTGTGGCAAAAAGCAATCTTCCTAATGCTGCGCTATAGGAAATCCATGATATACCGACTCGAATTACAGTTTGTATAAGAGAGAAATAAATACAGAAAGCATATCAATGCCAGATAAATTTATTAACTTAATACATAAGTTATAGAATTGAAAATAGAGTTATGTCTAATTGTGATATTTTAACGATTTCCATAAGGGAAACATTAGCAACTAAAAATTAAAACTAAGGAGATGGAATGTATTGTTTTGTACGCTGATATGCCTAGCGTTATAATAGAATAAACTTAGATATTATCGCTATTAACGCTAGACATATCAATCTAAATAAACAATACATTCCATCTATGTAGTTGCTAATTTTTCCCTTATGGAAATAATTAAAATATCCCAATTATTAAATTAATTCAATTATCCTTTTTTTTTAATATGAATTAATTCAATTAATACTGAATTATATAATAATAATTAAATCTCGTTTGTAGATTTTTTTTTCACAGATATAAAGAAGGAAAAAGTGATCTATGAATTAAATGGAATAATAACTTATTTGCTTAAAATTTTTATTAAAAATTATTATTTATGGACAGCGCTTCTCATGCCAGTATAGTTATGAATTTTTTTTTTCCGGATTAAGAAGAAAAATCTTTCAAAATATAAACATTTATAATTTTCTCAAACGTTATGACAATTCGGGTAAACGGAGCAATGAGATGATTAAGAAATATTGTTTGCGATGTCTTCTTTCACCAGATATCTTCATGCACTCTTATTCATTTTTCAAGTTCGTAAATTAATTTGAAGACAATTTTAGAAACAATAACAAATAGACAAGTTTTACCTTTTGTTTCAAAATTAATATATGAATTCAATTCCGTAATTTTTTTTTAAAGATTTAATTCCAGCCGATGAATCACCGTTGTCAGATTCCTGTATCTTTTATTTACCTGAGGTACTCTTATTATTGAGCCTGCTAAATAATACAAAGACTACTTTTCGAGTATATTAATGTGCGCGTTGTTTGTTAAATTAATATTTTTATACATGTTTCTATATTTTTGTCACCTTTGTCAAACACAATACAGTTTACTTCATCCTTTTTTTATTTTATTATTATTGTTATTATTTAAATTTATTTATTTATTTATTTATTTATTTATTTATTTATTTATTTGTTTTACTTCTTCTTCCGCACTTAATAAATATGCAGGTTCAACGTCGTTTTCTTTAGACAGAAAATTTTTATATTTAATAAAATCTCGTAAGACCTCGGCATTCATAAAAAATCTTAAAATAAAAAACGAGCATCGAACTGAAATAGATGAATACGTGTATATTGCATTCAGAGCCGTAGCGAGGGGTGAGGGGCACCGGTGCTGTACAGAATACAGTAAGGGGGCAGAATTCTACTAAAGTACAGCACTGATTACATGGCAAAATAAGCTAAACGAACGGCGAGCGTAATTGCTTTTGCCACAACAATGGCTGCCAATGGGCCTCGTGACTGCTTTGAATCAATGAAAGACGAGGATTGGCGGTATAAAAGGATGTCGCTACTCTCTACATCACATCAACAGTTGCCATCTTTCTGTTATAGCCGTGCTGTAAATGCTTTGACTATAGTTGCCGCCACGTAAGTTGAATGATCTTTTTGACATGCGCAGTAAGTCTTCTCATCAATATGCTTTGTCTGGATTTTACCCATGATCCACTTATTCTACTATAGTAATGGTGGAGATATCGTTGAAACGTGGAAAGCCTATTAAAAATCATAATATAAAACAAATTGCCTTCGAGTCGACTATTCTGCGTCAGTTTTTAATTTATTAATTTCATTTAATAGAAAAGAAAAAACGAAAATAGAAACTACATATAAATACGAAAACAATGTTTCGAAAACGAAAGCGGATGTTTTAGCTAAGCGATTTACTTCCCGTTAACGTCTATTGGCTGGCGTTAGAAATGACGTCATCCTGTCGTTCAACGAGGCCAGCGAGAGACAGGCCAGGGCACTCAAAAATCACATGATCATCGGGGTCCGGATCATTGTTTCCAACAAACGAAAAAATACTTATTGTTAAAATCCAAGATGGAGACAATGAAGGATGAATTGTTGGCCGGACCCCGATGATCATGTGACTTTTGAGTGCCCTGGCCTGTCTCTCGTCGGCCTCGGTCGTTCAACTTATGTGGCGGCAGCTATAGCATAACAAATCTGAAACACTAGTTTTTTTCTACGTTTTTATGAGCTTTTTGAAAGATGAATTTCGAAACATTTACTATTAAAGAACTAAAAAACGAATTTAGGCAGCGTGGACCATTGCTGACTGGGAAGAAACAAGATTTAATTGAACAAGTAAGTAAATAAATGTCAAAATACCTGGTGCAAAATACTTCAGTAGTTTTAGGAATATACAGTAATGAAACACAGATGGAACAACTCTTTTTTTTTCAGAATTTTTCTAATAAGTTCAAATCCTGAATACAACAAATTATATTCTTAAGAAAAGCATTTCTCTTTTAATTAATGTTTATCATAATATCAGTCATTTACTTACCAGAGGGTTTGCATTTGATGTAATCCTCTTCCTTAAAGTGAGCCTGACAAACAACACTGTATTTACTTGGTGTCCAGCGGTGATTCCTTTTTGTTTTATCTTTCCTTTTAATAGCCACAATCCATTCAGCTCTTAGTTTTTTGTCTAAATGAAATGAATGTTCTCCTGTTCTGTTGCTGCAACCAAGAACACAACAGCACCTGCCGCTTTTTTTTTGTTATTCATTATATTCCTCACTCACTTCAGAAACTCGTATAGCTTAGTATGGTAATAGCAACTAAAAATGACGCATTGTGATAAGGACAGCCAGTGCCCCCACATTGAGCTTTGCTTTCAGTGCCCCCACATTCATTTTTTAGATTCGTTATAAATGTGTTTATGTTTGTGTTTTGGTTAACGCTGTATAAATATATCAGGTAAATTTTTTAAATTTTCTGGAAAACTGGAATCGTCAAGGAAATTTTTTAGGGTTTTTATTTTGTGGCCATTCTGTTTCATTTATATAAAGGACTAGCAGAGGACCCGGCTTTGCCCGGGATAACAGGAATTCTATGCATTGAATTCTATATTGCATAAACTTTGCCTTGCATTGTTGGTCATGAGACATATATTGTTGATCCTTGCATAGTGTTGGTGCATTGCGTGTTGACGCCATTGTTGATACCTATTGTTGCACAAACTTTTATTTGCATTGTTGGTCATGAGATATATATTGTTGATCCGTGCAGCGTGTTTGTGAATTGCGTGTTGATACCATTGTTGATACCTATTGTTGCAAAAACTTTGTCTTCTTGCATTGTTGGTCATGAGATATTTCTCATTAATATGCCCTGCCAGAACCATGAATATCGATTTTTTATCAATAATTATTATTTTTTCGAAATCTGAGGTAGACAGTGACCTTCCTCATGCTTTGAAAGTCATGTATGCGAAATTTTATCAAGATCGGAATAAAACTGTAGATTTGTATAAAAAACAAACAAACAAACATCCTTCTTTGTATATATAGAAAGATGTTCCAAAATGAACGGACATTTTGAATTTGCCATCATTTTGTTCAAGTTACAAGCAGAGTATGCTGTCATTATTAAACATTGAGGTTAAATTATGCAAAACTACACAATCGAACAACGCGTAAAAATTATAAAAATTCACTACAATAATGGTGAAAATTTTACGAAAACTATCAGCTCATTTTGGGACACCTTTTAGAATGGCTATAGTGGCTAAAATGAATAGTGTTGCAATCGGCGTAGTTCTCGTGTCTCACGGCCAGATGGCGTTACTGTTCCCTGTTAGGGTATCACAGTGTAAGTTGTTCATAGATATATCATATTTCAACATGTTTTTTCCAACGAAATTTTGCTTTTAATTCGATTAAATTTCGATAGAAATAATATTTCATTTTATTAAGCACAATCTTCAATACTTAATTAAATGAATAAAAGATATTAAAATTGTTTTGCTTGAAATAATTTGAGGAAAAATTCCTTTCAATATTTATTTATTTACAAATTGAAATACATGCATTAGAAAAAAACACCTCATTAATTTTTAAGCTGTTAGCTTCTATGCAATTTTAAAAATTTCATTTTTTTTCTTATTAATTTTTGACTTGTTAATATCTTTTATAAAAAATGCAGCCTTGTCAAAACATAAAATTTTAAAATTTTAGAAGTTACTATCTTTTGATGATTTTGACAACCAATTAAATAAATATTTTTTCTAACAACTTAATTATGTTAAATACACATCCCGATGAATTTCATTGAAACTAAAATTCAGTGTAATATTATCTTCTAAGTTTTAAATAAAATTAAACAGTTTTCATGAGGGATAAAGTAAACCACCTTTATCAAATTGTTTGGTGAAATTAACAGTTTCATCGGTCATTATCTCTCTTGTGCTTAACATTTCCGTTTTACAAAATCACAGTTCAAACTTTTTAAAGTTTTTCTTGCCACATTATTCACTAATATAGTAAATCAATCTATCATCACTGTTTTTGTGAAAATAAGCAATATGATCTGCCAGCCATGAATTTTTCTGTAGTGTACCCTCAACTGTAAAAAGATCTCCAGAATTAATTAAATCATCGGGAATACATGACTGCTTTCTGAATACATGAAACTTCAATCTTCTTATTCAGTCGTCAGCAATGATGTTATATCTTGAACTGGAGAATTTCCACCTTTGGGACGGACGGACGGATATTGTGATCAATAAATAGCTCCATTCTTCTGTTACTTAATAATTGATACAGTTCTTTTACTTGGCAGAGCAAGTATTTTATTTATTCGAATATGTTCATATAATTTTGGGCTTTTCATTTTCATAAGAAGGCATTCTAGAATCCACTCCTTATAAAAAAGCATACAATTTGTTGGTCTTCTTCGAATTGCTCTTAAACAATGCATCACAGAAAGTTGTTGCCTCTCCGGCAATGGTTTTATTCTTTTTTGTAACACTGATTGTTCAATTTGAAAAAAATACTCTCTTTAATTAATCTATTTCTATATTACATTTTTAAATTTTAATTTTCAGTCTTTGAGCAGTCTTATCATTTTGGTTCTGCATTTTTTTTTTTTACTCTTGAGCGAACCTCATCGATGAGGGCTAGTGATTTCTTATTTTTCCTTGATTGATTATTTAAGAGAATTTTTTTTAAATATTTACATTTAAGACAAATTGTATCACTGTCTACTTTCTGCATACATTCTTTAGTAAAACTAGGGCGGACTGCGATTCGCGGAGCGCTTTCTTGACCAATAATTTAGAGCGAACCGTTATTGATTGTTAAGAAAATGACTAACTAAATTCTTTAAATTGATATTAAGCATTGGTTCCACGAATAGTAGCACACCAAGGTAAAAGTTTGTTGATCAGATTCGGATCGCGCACAAGTGCATCGGACAGCTGATTAACGGTTCCAGTGAAATTATTCTTTTTTGCAAATATGGTGCAGCGAGAAATAGCTTCATGCCGCTGTAGAGTATTTAAACATATGAGGAAGATTGTGGTTTCATTCTATTAGGGGTAATATTTTAATAATTTTAGCTTGCCCAAGTAGATTTGAAAATTCCACAACAAGCAGCTTTTTTTTTTTTTTCCAAAGTGCATTTTTCATTCCGCAAAATAAAACTACACATTCTGTTTCGCAAAATATATTTACATTTTTCCAAAACACTTTTTTTTTTTTGCAAAATGCATCTTTGATTCTACAAGTTGCATTTTACATTTTTAAAATTGCATTTTAGCATTCCAAAAAGCTGTAAAAATTTATAATATATGCTCGATATGCTTTTATAAGCAATTTGTTTTAAGATCGAAACGCACAAGAGAAAAAAAACGCATGTTATTAAATTTTATGAAGAGAATCGGAAGAAATTCTATTCATTTTTTAAATTAAGTTTCCTATAAAATATGTAAATATTATCTATCTTAAAATATTGAAAGATTAATTACAGATAAGTGCAAATAAATTTTCGAATGCTCGAAATTCGCCATTGATTTCAATGTTGTAAATAGAGCCCAGTACCCTAACAAGGCTTACTAACGCCATCTACTTCCGTCATCCAAGCTGCTAGCATTCAGTGTTACGCGATTGCGACACTATTCATTTTAGCCACCTTAATACCATGGAGACAATGGCCTCCAGACCTGAATACCATGGAGACAATATAGAATACTGTGAAAAAAAATCTGTTAAAAAGCAAAAGCCAAAGAACTTCCATGAATTGAAGGAATTGTGAAGTTATAAAAAAGGGTGCCCCAAAATGAGCTGACAGTTTTTGTAAAATTTTCATCTTTTTTGAAGTGAATGTTTACAATTTCTACGCATTGTTCGATTGTGTAGTTTTGCGTAATTTTACCTCAATGTTTAATAATGACAGCATATAAAAATCTCTATTCTGGTCGTCCCACGAAAAAAATGGCGACAAATTCAAAATGTCAATTTATTATGAGACATCCTTTATTTAGGAATCCATTCTATAATTTTTCTGAAAGTTGAATTCGAAAGCGAAAAGAAAGATCTGACTCCCTCTACTATCCGGATTCAAAAATATTGCGCCACTCCGTTGACGGTTGCAAATTTTGTCGATAGATGGCAAGAGTGCAAAACAAAGAGTGGCAAGATGGAAACTGACGATGTGGAGGACAAACGGGTTTTCTAACGTCTCTTCCGAACGAAATCACTTATAGTAAAACGTAAGTGTACACTATTGACAACGTATTGCGCTTGATTTAAATCTAGCCATATCTAAATCATAATTGGAATGTATTCGTAACTTAATTTACAGGAATTATGGCGCAGCAATGGCTGGGTTGTAATGTTTCGATTGATTGTGGCGAGGTATTAGGAGCCTATCAAGGAATTGTATCCAGTGTAGATGATAGTCATCAAACGATTTCATTAATTAAATCTTATAGGAACGGAATTGCTTCTAAGGTTCCTGAATTAACGATATGGTACCATTTATTCTTACTATTACAATCTATTACGCATGCCCTTGAAGCAGCAAATAAATAACGTTCTTTGGCCTACTTTCTAATTCTTTAGTGCCCAGGATATAAGAAATTTGAAAATTCTGAAAACTGCATCTGAAGTCAAACAAAATTCTACTGCCCAGAATGCAATTATTAATAACTTAACAATATCCATTGATAAATTATCCCATGTGCAGATTGATTCCAGTGGCAGCCAGCAACAGACACCGAAAGATGAACGCCATAGGACTCAATCGGGTTTGTTTTTGTGCATCACTTTCTAGAAATTATAACCACTAGCCAGTCTCTTCTACAGCTTTATTATAGTTGATTGATTATATTGAACTTTATGATTACAAAAAAAAAAAAAAAGATATATTCAGAATTAACACTAATAACTCAAGCTATATTCAAGCTATGCATTCACATTTTAACAACAACAACAACAACAACAAATTGTTCAAAGACTTAATTAAGTAGGACATAAATATGTAATATTCAAATTGAAATAAACTTTTTTAACAATTAAAAAAAAATTGGTTTAATAATATTAACAACGGTGTTTTTCTGTAAAATAAGACACTGACTTCATTCACTTATTCGCTTGAAGGGATTCCAGTGACAGGTTAATCCTTGAATATGACTATGTTATACTCAAGTTAATTCCCTTGACTTCCCTTTTCAGGTTAGTCTTTGGAGTCGTAAGCTAGCACATGTGCATTTTAGTCACTGCACATTATGATGAATGCGAAAACTGATGGAAAGGATGTGTGGATATAGAGTCAAAACTGTCTAATCTGTCATTGCATGGGACAATAAAATATTTCCATTATACAATAGGATATATGGGCATGTTCAAAATGCGTGCACGAAATACCTCTGAGCATGTCCATCATCCCGAGCGTGCTCACTACTGGGTGCTTTGTGCACACACTAACTGACCTTAGCTTGGAGGAGGGTCATTTAATGCATTTCATCATGGTATTGCCCTAGAGCTTATCTTTCAACAAACGACAGTTTAGATTTTCAGTTTGAGTTATTGTGAGACTGCCAACTAGTATAATAATAATTAGTTTCTGGTCTATCGTTTAAAATGCCATTGCAATATTATCTATGTAACGACAGATTTTGCTTTGTTAAATGCAAACATATGTTTTGTGTTGTTTTTTTTTGAGCAGTAGGCATACCAAGTAAAGAATTGTCATGTTCATCTTCCATTAATTTATTTTTCCCCAATTTTTTTTGGTTTCATGGCTAAAATGTATTTGTATTATGCTAATCTGCAAATTTAAAAAAAATTTTGAGCCTCGACACTATTTCAGCTGATTCTTATGTAAAGCGACCTCCTGAATATGAATATAATCTTAGTTCCCCCCCATCACCCACCATTTTCAGGGGATGCCCCCAAACCCATATCTATCATTTTTCGATAGATTTAGAGGGTTGAAAAGGGGGGTACATAAGGGGGGAATTATCCCCTTTAATTCTTTAAAAAAATCATTAAAATTTTATCAATTTTCCGTTTTTTTCGTATTTTAGAAAAAAAAAAAAAGCGAAAAAATAGGGAAAAAAATGTAAAATTAATTAAATTTAATGATTTTTTAAACAGTTATGGGGGTAATTCACCCCCTAACGTACCTCTCTACTATACATGGTCATTTTCTAGTACTATTCAACCTTAAAGACCCTCAAAAGAATTATAAAAGCTGAAATAAACCTTTTTATCCATCGAAATATATCAAAAAATGATAAAATTGGGGGGCATCCCCCGAAAACTGTGTGTGATGGGGGAAAAAACCACTGACCTATAAAAATAACTGGATGCCGCATCCGGTGAAAAACTTGACGCCACCATCCGCCATCTTAGTAGGGACAAGAAATCTCAACGTGTGTTCGTTTGTTAGATTAATTCTGATTTTTAATGCCAGAAAAAGGTAAAGGTAAACAAAGTAAACTTAACAACTGGTCAAAGTAAAATATTAATTACTTAAAAATAAGCTTTTAAATATTTTAAATCACAAATTTTTAATGTGTGTAAGGTTTGATTAAGCAGTGTATGTTTCGTAAATATTATTTACTTTATACTTTGCCAAACCAAAAAGATAATATTTAATTATATTAGTAAAACGTTTTAATTTAAATTTTCCCATCAAATTATTAATGGAATAATCTCGAATAAAAATGTCACAAAAAAAATACCCCTACCAATATGGCGTCTAGTGGTGTCGCCCTTTTTAATCCTCTTAATGAGGGATGTGCCATCCAGTTATTTATATAGGTCAGTGGGAAAAACTGAGGCCATATTCGGATTCAGGAGGTCATTTTACGTAAGAACAGCCAAAATTGAGTTGGGGCTTTTTTTCATGCGGACCAGTGTTATCCGGAATTTATCAAAAAATCAGGGTTAGCGCTTATTTGCAATTTACGCATCAAATGGGCATTTTAGAGAAAAATTGACTCGTAATATTTTGAACTGCGAATCAGAAATGACTTTGTTAACAACATCCTTTTACTGGAGTGCTTTCTCTACACATATACGAGGGTAGCCCAGAAAGTAATGCACCACATTTTTTTTCTTCAACAATTATTTATTGAACACCATGAAACTTATGTACACGAAAGAATGTTGTTTCTTCTACACTCCCTATTTTTCCACATAATCTCCGTCCTGTTCTATGGCCTTCCTGCAGCGAGACACAAGGGCGTGCATGCCCTGTCAGTACCAGTCCTTGTTTTGTTCATGCAGCCATGTCTTCACTGTGCGAATCACCTCTTTGTCATCCTCAAAATGTCTTCCACGAATGGCATTCTTCAATGGCCCAAATACGTGAAAGTCTGAGGGCGCCAGGTCAGGGCTGTAGAGTGTATGGGGTAACACTGTCCAACTCTGTTTCTGATGTTTTCCAACGTCCTCAAACTTTTGTGAGGGCGAGCGTTATCGTGTTGAAGCAAACAATCAGCTGGGTTATGGCTCTTGTCATCACATCAATGAGTATGACACCATCACAGTCCCAAAACACAGTGATCATGACAGAAGCAGTTGCTTTGAATTTTTTCTTCTGTGGAGAGTGCGGATGATGCCATTCCATCGATTATCGTTTTGTTTCGGGCTCAAAATGGTGCACCCAAGATTCATCAGCTGTTGCAATCCAGGACAAGAAGGCTTCCACCTCAGCTTCAAAATGTGGCAGCAACTCAGAAGGAATGTTTTTCCTCAGAGCTTTGTGTTCCTCCGTAAGACAGTGCAGAACCCATCGTGAACACATTTTTGTGTAATCAAGCGCACAGATGATTTCGTCCACACTTCCTTTGCTGATTGACAGCTCCAGCGCCAACTGCCGAGTCGTTCTGCATCAGTCCTGACGAATGAGTGCATCAGCACGCTGCATCTTGTCAAGTATGACAGCCGAGGATGGCCACCCCGACCTGCAAATCTTGGAGATTCGCCGAACCGTTTTCTTATGGCCTCACCCTCTGTGCCCAGCGACTAACTGTTGACTGCTATTGCTCCATAAACTGCACATAAACGTTTTTGAATGTTTCCAACCGTTTCTTGCTCCGCAGTGAGAAATCCAATGACGATACGCTTGTAACGTATATCAGTTACAGACACCATGTTGTTCCATTGCTGCACGTACGCTA
The DNA here is from genome assembly GCA_023313115.1 of Rhysida immarginata. Taxonomy (NCBI): domain Eukaryota; kingdom Metazoa; phylum Arthropoda; class Chilopoda; order Scolopendromorpha; family Scolopendridae; genus Rhysida; species Rhysida immarginata. The sequence continues at coordinate 2,350,953 of JAHWFO010062673.1, read as the reverse complement.
TCTGTCAGAAGAAACGAAAACTTTGCGCACTCTGAAAACTTCAAAGAATGCATAATCTCAAGTTTCGCATTCGTACCATTGTTGGGGACGGAGAAAAAAATTGTGGTGCATTACTTTCTAGGCACCCTCGTATGTATGTAAAAACATAAAATTAAGAAGAGAGCTACTCAGAAAGTAAAGGAAACCAAAACTATTCATCGATCTATATTTATACAAATCACTGTATGCTGTCGGTCAATTCCTTAGAGTAGCCACTGCAAAGATCGTGGTTTCTGGTTTGTGTTCAGATCACGCAATTTTTCCTTCACTTTAAAACTTTGAAAAATAATAACATCAATGGGTCAACATTTCAATATTTACCATATACTGCAGCAATTGCAATTTTTGAATCAAAGACTTAATTGGGCCAACTGAGTTCAAACTATATTGCAGATATAGTTGTAGAAATAAAGAAAGTTATTCCATTTTCTGTTAACAATTGTCTCTGATTAGGTATTAAAAAAATGGGAATAAAAAATGTTTTAGATTTGACTTGCATCTTTTCAAATTTACTCATAGATTTTTGGTCCTAGAGCGAACCCAGAAAATACTTCGATTTTACCGTCGAAATTTGTATTAGGAATTCATGTAGGGGACGCGGATTTCAAATGTATTTCGACCTGTGCAGATTGTGTATCATATTTATTCAACATAAACAGAGTTGAATTTAAGATGACCGCCTCTCTTTTGGACAATTTTATCGGGAAAAATTTGAACTGACCAACTTTTTTATAAAAAAAAACATGGCTGCGCCACTATGTATAGATTAAATATAATCAAGTGATACAAACTGCATACATTTCAAAACCGATTTATTTAGGAAATTGTATTGGTTATTTATTTTGAGAATGGCCATTTTGATATACAAGCGTTGTTCAACTCTGGTTACATACATACTTCACTGCGGTTAACTTAGAACTGATTTAACATTTCTCTCTGTGCAACAGCAAGAAATCGTAGAGCCATCTGGTGTTTGGAAACATACTACGAATGCAAGCCTTCTTTGACACATATAACTTTGATGATAGCTCTTTGAAAAAAAATAGTTGACTTATGCCACAACCGTCGTATATAAAAATCTAGCAATAAAATTTGCCATTAATTTAAATTCATGTATCTATGTGAAATATGCTTATTCTGGCATAGAATAGCATGTTAATCTTACATGTTTTTTGTCTGGCAGTGAAGCATTTGCTAATCCCTAAATTTGTAATTGAAATCCTTTTTTTCTCTGGTTCTATTTTTATGATCAGATTCTAAGCAGCACTGAAACAAAATTTACAAAAACAATCTTTTTTTGATTGTTACTTACCAAAAGCATTTTGGCTACTTTTTTTTTTTTTTCTCTCTAAATAACGCATTTTTTCTGATTACGTTTGTTGAATCTTTGAATACAAATGAAAGATAGAATTAGACACTGAATATGGGTTAAGATCAATAGTAGAAATAATGAAACCTCTTGTCTACATAAAATAGATTTTACTTGTATGGACATTTCAACCAGTAAGAGGCCATCGTTCAGCAAGAATATAAAATAATGAGAAAGCAGGATCATTTGAATACATAAGCCATTGAACGAAAATCCATTCGGGTAAAAATTACTAAGGCATTTAATAAGAGCTATGTACTTTTACCTAACTGGCTATAATAAATTTTAAAATTTATTCCATTCAAATCAGTTTTTTGTTTTTGAGTAAGATTTTTTGTTTAAAATTTATTCCATCATTGCAGAGAAGGCATGTTTGTTTACTTTCTAAAAATCTTCGTTGTATATTGTGTTATTTTTTTTGAAGTAATGAAAAGTATGAAAGCTATGACTATTAATGCATCGGGCTATTAACAAATCGGGATTTTTTATGAGATTACAAGCTTGAAATAGCCTTCAGCAGAAGAGACATGGCAAAAAAAAAAAATAAATAAATAAATAAAATTAAAAAAAAAAAATCATTCTTATTTGTTTTTCTCTTTCACTATTTATAGCTTCAGAACCACGACGGAAGACAACAACGCCGAAAAAAATAGAAAACAGAAAAAAATGGCATGACAAGGATGAAGCCTGCTTCAGTGCTCCTGTTAATAGTTACATTTTGGAAAATGATTTTGACTTTGAGAAAAATCTTGCTCTGTTTGACAAGCAGGCTGTCTTTGATGAAATCAATGCAATGAGTAAGCCTGATGTGGTTCGTTTAGTTGATAGCAATAAACGAGTTCAGAAGTTTAGATGTGATGAAAACATCCTTGAAAATGAGCCTGCAGTTTACAGACAAATTTCTGTTCCTGTTGCTGATAAAAAAGAATATGTTACAGGTAACTTCAATTTAAAATTCGATTGTTTCAATTTGAAATTATTAGCAGCTCTTAATTTTTTCTTTTTGTTTAATTCAACAGACACGGGTTTGGTTGTGCCTAGTATCCCACCCACCCTTCGAGCAAAACTTTTTTCCCTTGCAGAAAAACATGGTCTTTCAATTGAACGCCAACTGGAAATGATAGGCAGAGCAGCGAGTGACATGGCTTTGCAGCTTTTAGGTGGAAGTTACAGGTGTTATTCTCTTTGCAAATTGCTGACAAGTTTGCTAGATTCACACTAAGATGGATTCCGGGCCAGCAAGAAATGATGTCACAGGAGAAATCAGGTGGAAAACGCGATAGAACTGAGCTCTACTTTTGCCGTCGTACGTGACAGCCAACCAGGGCAAACATAGCATCTACATCATTACTATGTAATGTCAATGCCGAAGGTATTTTTTCACTTCTTTAATGGCTGTTCCTTAGAAGATGAAGTGAGCGGCAATATGCCCATGCGTTTCGATTACAAAGCCCCATAACAGATTCAAACTACATATTTGAACAAAATAGATTACGACGATGTAATTTAGGAAAATCGGATGTCCACTTTCGATCTTTACCACACGAAATGAGCAAAAGCATTCGTTTAAGATGCTGTTTTCTCCATTCATGGGAATAATCAGGACGGTTTCGTGAAGGAAAGTTTGCTTGCATTCAACGCCGCTGTCGCGTAATCTGTCGAAGTGTGAATCCAGCTTAATACACTTTTGTTATTCATTGCTAATTCATGGCCTCTCTTTTTATGTCTAAAGTCTTTATTTTTAATTTCATCGTAGATTAAACCCTCAGAACACTCATCAGAGACCAGTGGTTGTCATCCTTTGTGGCCCTCATTTTCAAGGGCTTCAAGGCATTGTCTGTGGTCGTCATTTAGCCAATCATGGTGCAAATGTTGTTTTATATTTCTCACCGCACGTGCGTTGCAGTCCTCTTTTGTCAACAGAACTTAAACTCTATCTTTTAACAGATGGAAGGCATGTTACAAATATGCGAGGTGAGTTAACTCTATCCTACGCTATTGTTTTAAACTGCATTAATGCTTTTTTTTGATGACGGTAATTACCATTCATTGTCCTCGTTTAGTCCTCATTTGTACTAATAATAACACATTTATTTACTAACTTTACATCTATCATCCAATCTTTGTCAACATTTTGAACAAAGTGAATTGATTTATTTACAAAGTAAAAAGATTATAGTCACACGACTTAATATATGAAAGTGTAAGAATTATGTAATAGAAAGAGTCTTGGAAGTATTACCGTCAACTTTCCAATTCTCAACAAATTCCACACATTTCAATGCATTAAAATTAAAATCTTTAAAAACGAGTACAAAATGTTTCTTCATCACATCTCAATCAAGAAATACACAATTCTACCGAAGAGTAGAACAGTCAACCTATGTGCAAACGTACAGCACACATGATCAAATATCACTTAAACATATCAATAAGCACTAGTTCACTGGGGATAACTGAAATGTCCACAAAACATGGGGTTAAATGAAAAAAATTTTGTTGAAAGGAGTAGCCCGGGGGAGAGAAGTGATGATACAAGCTGCATTACCTCTCTGGATGTCCAGGGAGATTCTTTGGTGGAGAAACTCCATGGATCTACTATTCTGGGTAGCGGTGGAAAATCTGGAACCGAGGTCTCTTAGGAAGGACTGGGAATTTGTTGGTTGTGTGGAAATACATTGGTTTTATATAATTGATTATTCTGCTAGATCGGTGGTTCCCAACCTTTTATGAATCACGACCCTCTTTTCTTAAAGATAACGTAACTTGCATCCCCCAACATCTTTTAATAAAAGTAAGGCATTTTATCAGGGTGAGACATGGTAGGATGAAAAAAAAAATTCTAAATATCCTTTAAAAATAAATTCTAATACAGTAAACTCTCGTTATAATGTGACATTCCGGGGTGCTGGAAGTCACGTGGGTCTGACGGAGAGAGAGAGAAAAGAGGGGGGGTGCGCTAATTGTGTTCTAGTAATTTCAATTTCGTAATATTTTCTTTTCTTTTTTTTTTTTTTTAACGAGATTACGTGAGTCATAGTGGATTGGCCTCAGAATGTGATCTGTCTGAGTGGGTTAGTTTGTGTGTTTTGTTTTTATTTATAAATGAGAATTGTAGCGTGAATAAATGTGTTTTGAAAACGTATGAACATTTCTATGCAATGCTCTGTTGGGAAAGGCAATTGTTGACGATCATTTATTGCTTGAAGATTTCCTCAGCCTCCGACGGAGTATTGTTGTTAATGTTGTTTTCCGAGAAACTGTGATTTGTCATAAGCATGCGTTTGTCGTTTGTTATGGAGTTCGTTTTTTTTTTTTATTTTAGAGATAATAAAATTTATCTTTGGGGATATGAGTCGTAAGATTTATGAGCGCTTGGAGGCTGTATAGATGTTTGAACAAGGAAAATGGATATGAGTGAAGTAATCGTAAATAAGTACAAATATATGAACATTATTTGACTTTATTACAATAGGAATCACAGTAGTCATGTGTTATGAGTTTTTTTTAAGCATTGGAACTCCGCAGATGTAATTGTGCAAATTGAACGGGGCAGCGAGAGCAGCGGCTGAAGCGATGACGCTGACTAGGCAGGAGTGTGATGATCGCAGTTGAGAGACTGCCGATGAGTAAGCATGGTAATTTCAGCAGTGCTGGTGAGTGTATTTGTTTATTCTTCGCGCCGCAAGAAGATTGAGATGGCAAACAAACTCATAAAGGAGCAATATGTGTCACAATTACATCAGTCCTCCCACTGATTGTGGAAGTGGACGCTGAACCTTGCTTGCATTATCTCAATGCAGTGTAACTGGGTGAAACCAGCAAAAGAATTTCTGAGTCGCCAGCAGAGACGGCTGGGATTGCTTCTTCATCGTGGCAACACACCCTGTAGAGCCAGATGTTTTGCCTTTTTGATAAGGTGATTGGGCACCGGTTCCATACTCTGAAATAGTCATGGATTATGTCTCCGGGTGACAGAGGGGTAAGATGTTATAGTTGCAGCGCATAGTAGTCACTTCAAACGCAGGAGTGTGATGACTATCCCGTTTAGATGGACCCAACTGCGCGACTCACCTAGGACTCGCTGGTAGACTTCTCACGTGACTGCCAAGAAGGATCCCTGTACCTCCCCCTTATTTAGCCATAAAAAGGAGGGTACACCACGCGGAAGCGTTCGAATTTTAACAGGAATATTTGTTTCGGGGTCACAGCCTATGTCCGCAGGTGGGGCATCAGCCCCCATTGGTATTTATCTGGCAGTCCGGCATAATCAGGCTACATGCTAACTATTACGAACCCGTGTCCAATCGGCCCGTGAAACCGGAGAATGCTTCGTGGATTTGTAAATAGTATATTGATGTTTTTCTTAAGGGGCCCCTAGTTTTTGAATTAAGAAATAAGTTTTTAGAAATGATGTTGTGTGGTTTAGAAATGATGTTGTGTGTATTAGTAAAGAAAATAAGTCGGACATTCAATATCAAGTAGTCAGGTGTGTTCTCTTTATTGGTCCGAACTCTTAACTAAGCTCACCCCGAAGTATTGCCTAGAAGGCTTATGTGCCATACATACCTTTGGTGGGGGTGGGTGAACGTTACAATGGCGCCCGAGCAGGGACCAATAATCTGGGATTGCCGGATTTACGAGGTCCGCCTGATTACGCCATATGGACGACATAATTTTTTTTTGGTTGTCTTGGGAAAAATAGTACATAGTAGACATACGTAAGCGCATGTAAACTGTGTTGAGTATAGAAGAGTGTTATATTACGTGGTGGGCTTGGTTTTGGTACATAAGAAGGGGTGTTATAGTTAGCTAGAGAGGTGTGCATCAGTGTGCTGTTCTGTGTTGAGGAATTGTAATTATAAGAGAAAATGCTGGAGACGGGGGTGGGGGAGCAAGATGGCGTAACAATTAAAGCGTCTATAGCTAGCGTCGGCAGGATCAATTGGATGCCAGAAATTAAAGTGACCATAGTAAATTACAAATTAAAGGGAGCCGCAGCCAAACTTGCTGCGGAGTATGAGATCTTCGATATAGAAGATTATGAACAGCTCCGAGCACGTGTGGAGCGGGTGTTTGGTCGCCTGAAAGTAGCCCGGGACTTCTCCCAGGAACTTCACGACACAGTGCAAGGTCCATCCGAGTCAGTGGCTACGTTTGCCAGGCGTCTGGAGTTGGCTATGGCCAGATACATCAGCGCCACTCCCGAAGCTGTCCCGATACGGGAAATGGTGTTGCTACAACGATTTAGCAACAGTTGTTTGGTTGCTCACTGGAGGCTACTGATGATAGCCAACCCCAAGATGTATAAAGAGGCACTGGCACTGGCATTGAGGTCGGAGGAGCTAGAAAAAAAAAAATAAGAGAGCATTAAATGTCGTGGAGACCGGGGAGATGATCCCAGGCGGCGAAGCCAGTGGCGGTGGAGTGCGGCCCAGTCAGAAGATGTCAAAAACTAGCGCCCCGGGGTCCGAACTGACGAAGCAACAAGGGCACGGGTGTAATTGCCATGAGGCGATAAAAAAATTGGAGGACGTGATGGAAGAGTTGACTCGAGCTATGGAGAAGTTAGTTGTGATGCAGTCAAACGAACCTGCGACGCAGATAACCTCTGCCCCAAACGAAACGCGAGCAGTGGTGCTCGAGGGTCAATGTTGAACACTGGCTGTTATCGTTGTGGCCAGCCGGGCCACCTGGCCAGAAATTGCCCACAGCCTGCACCACGATTTGTCAAGAAGGAATGTATTGTTACTTTCTGTTCATCTTTTAAGCATTACTGACATCAGCGCAGGCATGTGAAATCGTTTTGTCGATGCACATTTGCTCAAGTGCTTATAATCTATATTATTACGTAGAGGAAAAATGGAGCTATTTATTGGTATTATGTCAGTCCGCCCCCTTCATAATTTCTACATTTTTTGAGGTAAAGGTTGAAATTCGAAATGTAGCTTACTATGGGCATGTCCATCTGCACTATTTAGTTTGGTTTTGATTGGTACACTGGGGTCGGAATTACGGGGGTGGGATTCAGAGAGGGCAACATATCTATGCGCTATTTAGGTACGTAAAGGCGTGACATTCAGTATCCAGATTCCTCTAGGCAAGATTTACATTAATATGAAGTTTAGGCCCAATCGTTCCAGTGGAGTCGGATTTGTAGGAGTGGCATTCACTTGGTCCTTAGAACTATGGCATGTGACATATCATACGTTCGAAAATGATGAGAAAGGAAAGATATGAGTTTTTTTTACATTTTCTATATATTATCTTCTAGAAAATCAATTTTTGATTAAGGAACTTGGGGAGAGTTAAAAAGTGCAGATAAAGGGTTAAAAATAGATGACCGCAGGATCTG
>JAHWFO010062673.1:2329108-2343090 GCA_023313115.1 Rhysida immarginata | reverse complement strand
TTTTTATTTTTCCGTTGCTTAGTTTGCGAGGCAAGTTCATGTGTATTATAATTTAGACTGCATAGAACTCCTATTTATTTCATTAATAAACTTTTAGAATACACATGCTATAAAAAAAAAATTGTGCATCCTCAGATAAATTTCAAAAATGTAAATCACATTGGGAACAAACAGCGAAGGTGAGATATACTTTCACTGTAGGCCATTGTAATTTATTGTAACAGACTCAAACTGAAAGTAATCAGTTTGAGTATCATTAACAACGATGAAATCGTGAAGTTTTTAGATGTAGCGCTCGATTACAATCTGAATGAATTTTATTTATACATGGTCTAGATAATAATTAATTTTTAGACTGGATTATATAAATGAAATAGAACAGCCAGTAGGAACACGATGGGTGCTTTGCTGCTATTTCAAATGTAACTTTGAAAGAGTTTGTTAAATCTGTAAATTAATGATGAAATCATCATCAAACAGTTCGCTATTTTACAGTCGTTAAGCTGAAATAAATTAACATATAGGTATTTTGCAAAGTATTCATAATAAGTTCGTTAATTCAAAAAAGTTTGTTATTGTGAGATTTGTTGTAACGATAGTTTACTGTAAAAATAAGCTTGGTGACCCCGCTGAAAAGATTCACCGAGCAACGATTAAAACAATGAAAATGGTGTTTTAATTTTTTAAATTTATTTTGCCTATTTCATGCGGTACAAAAGTCCTGAACATAGGCTCTATGATCAAAACTAAGCAATTTTTGGCAGAAAAATATTGAACAGGCCTAAATTAACATCACAAAATGACCATATATACTCGTGCATAAGCTGACCCCCCATTGTTGACTCCAAAAAGTGGAAAATCGCCATGACTCGAACATAAGTAGAGGATAAAACCAAAAAAAAGGCACTTCAGGGAAAAAAAATGTATTATGGAACACAACTATTACAAGCAGTTTCTGTGTAATTACTTGAAGGTTAAATTTATAGTAACAAATTTATGGTGTGGGAAAGCATCAAACATAGCTTCTTCTTCATCCAACCCTCCAAAAAGTTGATTAAAATCTTCATTCTCATGCTCGTCATCCAAGTAGTCTTCAGTCTCGTTTTCATCGGCCTCACTTTCATTATTTTTTTATTTTTTTTTTTATATTTTCGAAGCATTACAGTAATTATTTAATGTATGTAATAATAGATATTCATTGTAGCCATATTAGCTTTCTTTATAAAACATTCTTGTACGATTTTAAAGATGCACTTGATATGAACACTGTTACAGTTTACCAAGATTGGTGCCATCTTGTTTTCGGGATTTGACTTATGCATTTGCTTTTTACAATGGAAAAGTGGATGGAAAATTGAGGAAAAAGACATGAAATAATGGACTGATAAATGCACTGTATATTGTATATACTTGTATAATGTGCTGTAATGTATATGTGTATTACATTTTATACGCTAGTGCTTGGCAACAGTGTATCGATGGTAGCATATGCATCAATGTTCAAAAAGTTTCGATATCAAATTTTTATATGTTTTGATGTTCCATTTTGAATCCATTATTAATTGAACAACTGTTTATGTTAATGTATTAATGTATTTCAATGAAAGAACATTTAAAAACTCGTTGGTTTCGTTTGCCCTCCCCAACCTCATACTTTTTCCAATGTGGCTGCCACAGCCTTAGAGATTCTCATTATGCTGCAAAGAGTGAATAGTTTTATCCTAACAGAAATTTATTTAAGCAGTGGAAGTGTTAATAAATGAATTCTAAATGGATTAATAAATTATTATTTTATTTTTTGTAAACTCCACTTAAAGAACGTTTTCATCAACTCTGAATCATGCATAAACCGAATGTGGTTTTTGAGGATCATATTTTGGGGAAAAAAAATTCGGCTTATAGACGAGCATATATGGTAAATTATTATATTATAAACGTAGGAGTTGTGATAAATGTATATTAATTAGGATAAATAACACTCTTTTAATTAAAAAAAGACAAATAAATTAAAATAAATAATAGAAAATAATGAAAAAAGTCACCCAATTGATAAAGTAAAAGTTGAAGGACGAAACTTAAATGAAAATCAGGACTTGTGGAGAAACTCGGATGAAATATAGAAGAAACACAGAAGAAACGAAGATCTAGTGAAGAAATGTTACACCAACACACTGAGGTACACAGTTACAGATGAAGAAGGTCTATGGTGGAAGTTTATATAGAAACATTCACCAACACAACAAAAAATAACACAACTCAATACGAACAATACAGAAGATATTCAATACAATGCAATAATAAAACATTTCACAAACAGAAAAAAATACTAGAACAGATACCAAACATTAAAATTGTACCAAAAATAACAAATAACCAAAACATTAATAACAACCACCAATATAAAAACAACAAAAAATAAAAACAATAACACAATTTCTAATTTCAAAGACATTTGCCAAAATAATAAAGAAAAATGGAACATCACTAACATAATGTATCAAATTCCATGCGCCAATTGTCAGCACATTTACACAGGTCAAACAAAAAGACAATAACACGAATAAAAGAACATGAAAGAGCACTTAGAAGCAAAGATAAAAACAATCATTTAGTGAACCACTGCATTAACCAAAATCATAATCCGGATTGGAACAAAATCAAAATTATTAGTAAAGAAATAAATTATAAAAAAAGACTAATAAAAGAAACCATCAACATTATTTCGAATGAAAAAAATTTAGCCAAACCATCTATAGAAATTAATAATAAATGGAAATTACTACTAAAAATATAATATCACTTCCCTTGCACTCAACAATACTGATCACAACAATCAAAATAATCATAATATCACACATTGTAGTAGATTACATTGTTTTATTTTTTATTAATATATCTTCCATTATTTCAAAAAACTTTATTACTGAAGATGGGAAAAAAATCCCGAAAACTTTTTAAAATATTTAAAGTTAGTCATTACGAATCATCGAACTTCCATCATAGACCTTCTTCATCTGTAACTGTGTACCTCCGTGTGTTGGTGTAACATTCCTTCACTAGATCTTCGTTTCTTCTGTGTTTCTTCTATATTTCATCCGAGTTTCTCCACAAGTCCTGATTTTCATTTAAGTTTCGTCCTTCAACTTTTACTTTATCAATTGGGTGACTTTTTTCATTATTTTCTATTATTTATTTTAATTTATTTGTCTTTTTTAATTAAAGGAGTGTTATTTATCCTAATTAATATATATACGGTAAATGTTGAAACATGATTTTTAAAACACTCAATTAAGAACAAGATCTTAAAAACAGTTTTAAAAACATCTGAAAATGAGAACAATAATTAAACTTGTAACTACACAGTGGTAAGATCGCAAATTTTAAATTCAGAAAATAAAATATTGCCATGCCCCTGCTAAATTGGCAGCGCTGATGAGGACCCACTAAGCAAAAATTCGAATTTTGAAATTTTTTTTTATAATAACCTTTAATCCTGCTTCTATTGATTGAAAAAATTCATTCTTAAAAATTAGTTTAATTTTTCCGACATTGATAAAACTTCCGATATTTTGGAGTGGCCATAACTTGTTGGAAAAAAATCAGTGGATTGCCTTATCTTTTTTTTGCCTTTGTTCATCCAATGGCATGTCCTCCAAAAGGGTATAAAGGTGATCTTGGAGAAAATCAAGAAAAACTGCAGTGTTCACTCTGCTAGGTAGAAAATGGGGACCAATGAGGTGATTATTAAGTATGCCCATCCACACATTGACACTGAACTGGTGTTGGAAACGGTCTTCAGCTATCGCATGAGGATTCTCGTGTGCCCAGATATGGGCATTGTGAATATTAAATACACCTCTTCAAGTGAACATAGCTTCATCCATCCATAAAATCGATTGAGAGAAATTTCTATCCACCCTTTGAGAATTCACAAACCACTCACAGAATTTAACACGTTTCCCTGCTTCTTCAGCCTCCAATTCTTGTATACGACGTACGTGAAGAGCATGCCTACCCTCTCGTCTCGGTGTCCTTCGAATTGTCTCTGGGGATGGCAATTTCGGCAGAAGCTCTTCGCACACTTGTGGAGGGATTGTTGTCAAATTGGTCGAGAACTATATCTCCTCTATGCAGGACATGATGGGCCTGTTGATCCCTTCCACGTCTGAACGACCCTGTCTCCTTTAGAACTTGGTGTAGCCTCGAAAACACCTCCCGATGTTGTTGACCTGCTGGCTTCTGCAGCGTTACCAGCAGCAAGCCCATAGTAAAAACGAATGTCCGCATATTCTTCATTTGTGAAAACAAACGGCATAATGAACTTCGACATTCAAAGTTGCAACTGCTCAAATCAACCACCAAGTCAATAAAATAAACTACATGATCAAAGGAGTTGGGACACCTGTTGCTCTACCGTAAAGCCGCAAAAAGCTTCAATCAGTAGTGTGTAGGACCACCCCGAACTGCCTCTACCCTACATGGCATACTGTCCACAAGTTTACAGTATGTGTCCATAGGTTTTGACCTCTATTCCTCAAGGAGTGTCGTGATCAGTTCCTGGACAGATGTAGGGCGAACCATCCTGGATCTCGCATGTTGTTCCAATTCGTCCCGAAGATGATCGATTGGGTTGAGATCAGGACTCTGGGCGGGCCAATCCAGTTCTTCAACCCGCATCTTGTCAAACCAGTCGGATATGGATCTTGCTTTGTGGCAAGGTGCATTGTCGTGCTGGAAGAAGAACGGCCCGTACCGAAGTGTTCCCACAGCGCTGGAAGTGCCCCGTTATCCAGAATAGTCCTGTAGCCATCAGCATTGAGGTTTCCGTCCACCTTGATGAGCGGGCCCTGTGCAGTCCAGGAGAAACATCCCAGGTGTTCACAGGGGTGCCCCAACTCCTTTGATCTTGTAGTGTACCTTTCACACGTTACAAGTACGACGATTCCTCTTTCTGTTTGGCATATGCAAAACAGGAAGAGTACATTTAGGAATAAATAGGTAAACCTATGTTTTTTTCTAGGAAAAGACTCTAAATAAAAGAAAATAGACAAACGTCGATATTGCACACAAGATCGAAACTAGATGTAATGTTTATAGGACATTTTTGTTCCATTTGAACCATACAATGCTCCTGAACAATTATGCTGGATAAGTTTGGGTCACCCTGTATATATATTGAAAAACAACTTACCTTTTTAAGTAAAATAGGTGAGAAGATATTTGTGTTTGGACTGTTGGAAACTTTGATTAGCATTATCTCGGAAACAAATTTTCTGATATATGTGCTTGTTTTGGTACATTTTTTTGTGCTTCCACTAAATGGGTTTTTCGAAAACTTGGGCATTTTGGAAGGGGAAGTGTAATGAATCCAGGGTAACGAAGCCAATTCAACCCTGTTATAAAAATTGTCTTTAACCCCCCCCCCCCCCAAATATTTGCGCTCGCATTACTAAATTTGCAGATGCTCAAAATAAAGCTTTAAAAAATACTTTCTATATTTAGAAAAGGATCTGCTCTTTCCCGTAGAATGATCAGAAAACATGCCGGAAGTAAAAATGATCATTCACCTATAAACTTTGCAAAGAAACGACTTGCATAAATAATGTACATTGGCATCATCATTTTCATCTACAAATTACCCACTTCAATAGTGCCAAATTTGCCTATTTCATTACCAAATTGATAAGGTCTATTAAAAAATAAAATTTTTGCTTAGCGTGTCCCTTTATAGTGTAAACAATAATTATAATGTGTGGAAAACTTCAGTTCCAGAATGCCTGTAGTCTGTCCAATAAAAGAAGAATTCAATATTAATTGTTAGACATTATTGCCAAGTAAAATTTAACAATGTCTAGCAATTGAAATTGAATAATTTTTCTTTCCTTAGACAGTATAAAAACATTAGGTAACAAATATCATTGATCAAGCTGCATACTTTTTAAACATGGAAGTCCTCATGAATGATCATGAAATTTGAAATAATGGAATAGCTCATGATTCGAAAAAAGCAATTCTACTCAAGCCAATCACAACAATGGGCCGTGCATTAATGTGTTCTTAGATTATGCTGTATAGGATCTTTTAACTGGAATACTCGGGACTTGGGAGAATCTGGTTAAGAGTTTTTCTAATTTGGAGCTGCATAAGAAGGCTAGTGCACCAAGTTACAGACAACCCGCTTAACCAGATCTTCCTCCGAGCACCATTTCCTCCACTCAGCCACAATTCCTGGAGGGATGGTCGTCCAGTTCGTGCTTCATCCTGCAGGCTTGTTTGACCACACTGAAAGCGTCGACGCCACTTTACAATTGTCTCGTACCCTGGAGCATTCTCCCAATGCCTGGCAACCATTTCCTCATGAATCTCCTTCACATCGTTTCTCTTCAAATGCAGGAAATGAATAGCACCACACACTTCAATTTTATCAACCACATGCACCATTTTGGTTTTGTCCTTTTGGTGACATTGTGCAGAACCAAACCACAGGTTTTTAAACACATGAACGTACTCGCTTCTAAAGACAATTATATTGATGTATTTTAATGCAAATGACTAAATTAAAATTAAAAGGATGGCAAAGTAAAGTTTTTTTCTTTTAGTTTTTTTGTTGTTGTTTTTTTTTAATTAGAAAATTATCATCATCCACTTGGTTATTGTCCAGTTGACTGTTTTCCAGATGTGACGTACCCCATTAGTGATACCTTAATATAGTGACAATGAAGCATTCTAATGATGAAAAATAGGAAAGAAAATTCCACAGCCTGGATTCGAGCCAGGAACCTTTGACTCGGACCGCCAACGCGCCAACCAATTGGGCCACTGCGGACATGAAAGCTAAATGCTATTTACATGACCTTAGGGCTTGGTTAGAGCAGTTACCTAGTCCGCAGGCTGGTACTATCTTTCCTAAGGCGTAATATTCATTAAAGAATAACTTATGACTGTTCAGTGAAGGTTTTCTACTTTAGGACTGCATTTCTTTGTGGATTTGCAGTTTCCTTATACTTTGTTCATATTCTATGTGCAATCACATAAAGAGAGTGACTACTGCACCTGTCCTATCTGTGCAGAAAATGGAGATATCCCAAATCTGTTACAGCCAATAAATAAATATAGAAAAAGTATTAAATAAGAACATATTTGAATAATGTTGGAAAATTTTGTGTACCCCATTAAGCCATTCAGGCACCCAGATGCACAGTTTGGAAACTGTATATTTAATCCTACTTTTAATTCTCAGTTAGAAATTGAGAATGTTAGTAGAATGTTTCATTAAAGAATAACTCTTGAATATTCAATGCTGGTTTTATTGTATGCCATATCTCAGTGTTGTTGAGCATCTGTAGTTGTTACAGGGCATCCATTGTGGGTCTGGTCATGCAGATTTAGTGTGCATAGATTGCTGTCTTTTTACAATCCTTGCTGCCCATCTTCTGACAGTACTCATTTCCACACATGCATTGCTGTAGGCAACACTTGTCCTTTGATGAATGTCTATGGGTGCACAACTCTTCACAGCGAGGAATTCAGTCACATCACATTATTTCAACTGAACTTTTATGTAGGTTGCCATTTTTTTCAACTATTTTGCGCATGTGTGACGTTGTAGATGGGTGCTTCAATGAATAAGGTTTTCTTTTTATACCAGTCTCATGTTTGTATCTCAAAAATTGCTGAAGTCAAATTTTTCAACAAAATGTCCTGGTATATTAGATTTATATTGACCCCCCTCCCCGTATCTTCAAACTGGCCATCTCTCTCTTCATCTTTGAATGCACTTTTTAAAAATTTCTAAAGTTTATAAAAATTACATGAAACTTCACATTTCTCTTGAAAATTGCATGTTTTAAACAATTTATGAAAATCACCAGACACATAAATGCAGTACAAACATTTAAGCAAATTATAGTATTATAACTATTTCTTAAAATTGCTACTATTTTAATTTTATGATTAGTTTTCTTCAACAGACCACTATTGGTAATAGGGAATGTCTGTAAATGTTAACCTCATCTTGTACAATTTTTCTCTTTTTAGATTTGCCATCAGGTTTGGTTGATCTGATCATATGGGCCATTGATGACCATGAATATTTCACAACTGTTTCTGAGCAGCCTTGGCATAAACCTTTAGTCAATTGGGCAAGTCACTGTCGAGCACCCATTCTGGCATTGGATCCTCCAGCCCAAGGAATTGCTATTGAGCCTCGTTGGTCAGTATGTCCTGGCTTACCACTGGCACTGACTTCAGCTGGGAGTGTTTATTTATGTGATGTTGGAATCCCAAAAAAGGTCTTCGGTGAATTGGAAATAATCTATTCTTCACCATTCGGACCTAAATCATTGATCCCATTGCATAATAAAAACTGTTAAAAAAATTAACAGACTTATACTTTTGTTCATTAATATTTTTTTTGTAGTGTTAAGAGTTTGATACCAAGTATTTGCTAAGAGTACAAATCTGTGATAAGAGACTTGTATAATTTTAATATTGAATTTTCATGAATTTCTCTCCTATCTGTGTTCATATTTTTGTTAACCTTTTCTTGTTTTTGTCTAGATTATTTTTGCAAGGTATGTAAGTGTACTTGTACAGTTGAACAAATATTTTTTACTACTTATTTATTATGTCTTTGAGATGATTTATTAATTTAAATGTAAACAGAAATAGTTGCTGTTTATAGGATTATGTTTATAGCTTAATTTTTGAATAAAATTTTAAAATATTTGTATATTATGATTCTTTCTTGAACATGGCAATTTTCAAAATGACTGTGGATGATAAGGGCTATTTGGTATCATTCAATTATTAAATTAATATGAAAAATTCCACAGCTTGGATTCTAACCTGACTATGATTACCTAGATCATAGAAATTTTCCTTTTCATTTTTCATATTAAATGAATTAAAGTTGAAGCACATTTAATCTTCACTTTTTAACCCCAAGTTCAACTTAGTCTGTGTTGCTTATTCTTATCCTCTCAAGAGGATTGTGTGATTGTTGGTTGTTTTAATGTAAACAGGCCAGATCTAATGAATGGCGATCGTTATACATTTTACCATAATTAAATGTGGTAGGTGCTTTAAATGGCATTTTTCGTTACAATCTGTAAAGAAATTTTTGAAGAGAAAAAAGAACCAGGGGTGTACTATTTTTAAACAATTTTTAATGTGTTTTTTTTTTTTTTTTTCCAATTTTATTTTTGGTCATACCAACGCATGTCCCCTAATATCCATTTTAAAAACTGAGGGGCAGTAATTGACATTATTGAGGTAGTAAAGAGCATCCCAGTTTTACGAAATATAATTTCAATACAGTGAGTCTATGGTTTTATGATCGTTGTTTTGACAATTTTGCTTTGGGTGTTACAATAACATGGTAACAGCTTTATATCATTTTAATGCGTAGTTCAAATGAATGGAAGAAAGCTTTCCTTTACTATAGCAACACGGAACCTGTGCGGCAGAATATTCACGTCAAATTTGATAAGTTGCTATCGAATAGCGAAAACAGAATATGAAAAAGTTAAACAAAAACTAATAAAGCCAAAAATTATTTACTTACTTACTTACTTACTTTTCAAACCCGCTTATCCGTTAGGGTCGCGGGGGCAGCAGCCCTATGGAGGATCTCCAGCGATCGCGATCTTCCGCCATCAGGCGCATGTCCTCCCTGGTAATATCCAAGCGACTCGAACCCAGATTCTCCATGTAGTCTAGCCACCTGGTTCTAGGCCGACCCCTTGGTCTCTTACCCACCGGCTTGGAAAATAACAACTGCTTAGGAAGACTAGTTTGCGGCATCCGTATCACGTGGCCATACCAGCGCAACTGAGATCTCTCAATGCGGAGAAGTAGCGGCTCAACACCTAAAGATTCCCTTATTGTGCTGCTGTACACTCTATCTAGTAGGGTAACACCTGCCACACCTCTCAGGAATCTCATTTCGGCCGCTTGTACCCGCGATCGCACTCTTTCGGTCATTACCCAAGCCTCATGACCATAGGTGAGAATGGGGACAAAGATAGATTTGAAGACAGAGAGCTTGGCTTTGTTACCCAGCTCTCGTTTCGTTACCACGGATCGCCACAGTTCACGTCTGACACAGCTTGCTGCACCGATCCGAGCATCCAATTTTTTCTCCTGCCGTCCATCACTCGTGAATGCAATCCCGAGATACTTGAACTTCTCCACCTGTCTCAATGAGGCTCCCCTAACATGGAGAGCGCACTGAGCAGGCTGTCTTGAAAGAACCAGAACTTCGGTTTTAGCCACACTGATCTTCATCCCAGCTTCTTCACATTTGGCTGCAAACCGGTCTAGTGCATGCTGAAGGTTCGTGCGAGAAGACCCAAGCAGGACAAGGTCGTCCGCAAAGAGCAACCTCTCCACCAGGCAGTCGCCCACACAAACACGCTCATCGCCTCGGCTGCCCCTGTCTATCCAGTCCATAAAGATAATGAACAAGATGGGCGACAGTACGCACCCTTGGCGGAGTCCAACACCCACGGTGAACGGTCTTGACTTAATGCCATTTATCCGGACACACATCTCAGAGCTTTCGTACAGAGACATGATAGCAACCAGTAATTGCCCATCCACTCCATACTCTTGCAACACTTGCCAGAGCTTCTCCCGAGGAACCCTGTCATATGCTTTTTCGAGGTCCACAAAGCAAGCGTAGACCTCTTTTGCATACTCCCAGGATTTCTCAAAGATTTGCCTTAGAGCAAAGATGTGATCCGTCGTGCTTCGGCCAGGTCGGAAACCACACTGCTCCCCCGACAGTTTGGAGTCGACTATTTCCCGACTTCTCTTCTCCAGACACTTAGCGTACACTTTCCCAGGAATGCTGAGCAAAGAGATGCCTCGATAGTTGTTGCAATCTCTCTGATCTCCCTTTTTGAAGATAGGGATCACAATTCCTGTCTGCCATTGCTTAGGGGCCTGTCCAGATATCCAAGCAACCTGACACACTCGAGTCAGCCACAGGATACCATCCTGATTTAAGGCCTTTAACATCTCGGACCGGATTTCATCATCACCTGCAGCTTTGCCAGTCTTCAGGGACTTAATTGCCCATCTGACTTCTGTTTCAGTGATACTACCGTGACTATTCTCCGCTCCAAGGTGCACCTCGTATGCCTCAGTTGTTGTTGTCACCGGATTAAGAAGAGATGCAAAGTATTCCTTCCACCTAAGCAATACGCTCTCCTCCGTTTTCAGAAGCCTCCCATCTGAACTCTTAATAGTTTGTGATGAAAGAGACTTCTTTCCACGGAGGCGGCGCATGGTCTGCCAGAACACCTTGTTTGCCGAACCATAGTCTGCCTCCAATTTCTCCCCGAACTTTAAAATAAAAATCATATATCAAAATATCATATTTATTCCTCATTTTCACTGAGAATAAATATGGTATTTTTAATATAAAAAATTCAAAAAGAATTCAATATGGTTAATTTAATTTAAGAAGTAAATTAAAACCATTTCCAAGTTCTAGATTTGACCTAAGTGCAATTAGTTACTTTACTTCTAATAATAACTTACGAGGTCTGTTCAAAAAATACGTAGACTGACGTCATAAAACAAAATATACTTTATTCAGAAGTTACACATCTGGGTCCCCTTCAAAGTACTCTCCTCCCCGATGCACACACTTATCCCAACGGTGTTTCCACTTTTGGAAACAGTCCTGGAACGCTTCTTTTGTGATGTCCTTTAGCGCCTTCGTCGCATTTGCCTTTATGTCGGGAATCGTCTCAAATCTCCTTCCTTTCAAAGGTCTTTTGAGTTTGGGAAACAAGAAGAAGTCACAAGGAGCGAGGTCAGTTGAGTAGGGTGGGTGAGGAAGAACAGTGATCGAGTGTTTGGCCAAAAACTCTCGAGTTCTGAGGGCTGAATGGGCTGGAGCGTTGTCGTGATGAAACAACCAGTCACCTCTCGTCCACATTTCTGGCCTTTTCCACTCGTCCAGTGGCAGTTTTTCCGAGTTTAACACAAAATTTCACAGCAACTCTTTGCTCGTTCAAGTCACTCATTCTAAAAATCCGCCAAACGAAAAAAAACACACTTCACAAACAACCGCGTAGCTAATCAACCAATACTGATATTTGCAATCAAAAAACTGCCTTGTAATCAGCGGATCTGTCAGAAGATGGCGACACCAAGCGATTTTGATTGGGACCAACAGGGCCCGCGCAATTCAAACAGTCTACGCATTTTTTGAACAGACCTCGTATCTGTAGAAGAGAACTGTAGCGTTAGCTATGAAAACTGCTTCCGTCACACACCAGCAATGGCTTGCACGCAAGTCTGGCATTCTGGAAATAATATTGCATTTAGAATGATGACCCAGAGATTTTTAACGCCACCAGCAACATCTGTGGCTGCAGAAAGACTTTTTTCAAAAGCAGGTTGCACCATTGGAAAAAAAAGGACCATGTTAAGTCCAAAGCATTTGGACAAATTGTTGGTTTTACAATCGATGCCTTTGAATGTCTTGCATAAATTTTGTTAAACCCAACTTTTACATTTGTCAAATTATCAGTAATAAAATGTCTGTTGTAGTCTAAGCTTTATCTATGTGATTTTATGCTATTTTATTGAGATAAAAAAATTAAAAGAACCATCGATGGTATTCCTGAACCCATCGAGGGTATTCCTGAACCCATCGATGGTATTCCTGTACCCATCGATTGTGTTTCGATGATGGTTCATACCATCGATGGTGCGACCAAATGGGAGGACGACTAAATGGGAGGCGACCAAATGGGGCTTAACCGAACCACCGTCGTGCTGTCCGTTCATTGGTCACACCCTGCAAATTTCGGCGGCTGCTGTTCGCATACTGGTCCCCTTTTTCCAATAGTGACGAAGGAGCCCGCGTATCCCCAATTTTTCTGCCATATCTTTACCACAGCCCACTAGATAAAGGCCTGAGCTGAGTGCTGTTTTCAAAATGGCGGCGCTCGCAGGCGGACTGTCTGTATGAAATAAGATGGAATAGAAGAATTATTTCACAAATTTGCTTTAATCTTCTAACGAAATCTAAGTTTTTGAACTTGTTATTTAAATGTCTTTATGTTTCAATCAAAACAATGTCAACTTACGTGCAAATAAATATAGTTTCATTTTTTTCAAAGTAGAGCCATTTATGGAGGAAGAGAAAAAGCATCTTTTCTATAAAAAATTTCGATATATGGTTTTAGAAATCTGCAAAAATTAGTTCCTGCAATAGATTAATTATTTTGGTTAGATTTTGTTAGAAAATTAAAGCAAATTTATGAAATAATTCTTTTATTTCAGCTTATTTCACATTTTGAAAACAGCGCTCAGGCCTTTATCTAGTGGGCTGTGTTTTTACACTGGCTGACGCAGGTAGCAAATGTCTATGGCATTCAAATTCGTACTAACATTTCTTCCCACTCTTTTCTCTTAATAAACTGCGATATACCCTTGTGGTAAATGGTCTTCGCCCAGAATTCGTCAAACTCTACCCTCCTCCCCCCCTCCCGAGTCGGCCACTACTTTTGACTCAACCTCTGTACTTATCCTTAAACCATCAAATAAGTTGATGAAATACAACTCAAAGAGAAGATAATACAACTGAAGAGACTCTTCAAACATATAAAAATTATCAATAGAAAAGGGAAAGAGAAATTCCGCGATCTGGACTCAAACCAGGGAGTTGATTTGTGGCTTCATTGTAAGGCTATGTGGGCATATTGTAGCAGTTTGGCGATGTCCACAGTAGCTCAGTTAGTAGGAGCAGTGCCAGCATGGTCCCTTGTTTGAGTCAAGATCGCGGAATTTTTCTTTCCCTTTTCTATTTGTAATCATTCCCTACCCTATTTAACTGTGCCAAATAAAATAAATAGAAAACTACGTAGCTCGGGCTCAGACCCCTCCTCCCCTCAAGTAACTTTTTACCGAACACCTCCCACCACTACTCGGGCCACGTGGTTTCTTCCTTCCTCCGAGGA
>JAHWFO010062673.1:2310528-2323970 GCA_023313115.1 Rhysida immarginata | reverse complement strand
GACAGTGTGGGAAGCTATTTAAATGATGTGCAAGTCATTATCATGTGACATTGGGTCAATCGATGATCTGTGAGGGGTGTCCGGATATTTTTGATCATATAGTGTATGTGATGCAACAATGTATTCAGTTTCATTGCGGAGGCCTTCTCTCGGTGGTAACGGTCGTACCCAGTTAAATTTCAACTTTCAATTGTTTAGGCATTGGTGCAAAATAAAATTAACAATATCTAACAATTGAAATTGGAAATTTAATAAGACACGCCCATTCAAACTTTCGTTGGATGGAGTATATCTTTTACTCTCTGCTTTGACAAAGGATAGGATCTATCCGAAACGTCAGCTTTTTTGAGGGTCTTACCATCCTGTGTTCAATTTTTGTTTTTTCCAGGAAGAGATGGTAAAAACAAAATTTGTTTGTTTATTTTTTTTTTGTTCAATTTTCATTTTAATTTTAGTTTAGAGTCATGAATTTTTTTTTTGTTCTTACCAAACATTTCCAAATTGAAAAATAATATTTTTTCAAATCATTTTTAGCAATGGAAATAATACAACTAGGAAAGAAAAATGGTAAATAAACAGTGAAAGAAAAATGAAGAAATTTTTCCAGTTATAAAGAAAAATGAGCTTTATAATTTAAATCTTTTGCCAAAGTTTAAATTACTTTTAATACATAAAAATGTAGGCATACTTAATGCTTTCTGACGTTTCTTGGTGAAATTTATTGGCATTAAAATTCACGTAGATCATCCTAATCCACATAATTAAAGAAAAACTTTTCCTGCAAGCTTTTTATTCATAAGCACAATTCGGTTCTTGTAAAAGATGGCGCCAAGCGACTTTCTTTAGAGGAATCTACCTGACTTTTCTATGCGGGCCGTCTATAAATTACGTAACGCAAAATTGGCTCATTTTTAAACCCCCTCCTCCGTCTTGTAACACACGTCCGAAACTCCCCTTCCCCATCGATAATTCCGTAATGTTCCGCTTACCCTCCCCCCAATTAAAATTTTCAAAAACAAACTAACAGACTGCAAGGATAAATAATCTGTTGTCTAACGTAATCTCTTCATTCGTGGTTTCCTAATTTCTAACACCCCATAAATTTCAGACGCGTTACGTAACGCGAGAATTAATAGCGCATCTCGATGCGCCCCCCCCCTTTGGACGTTGGATTGTCTAAATTTTGAGCTGTTCCTTTTCAGTTGTTAAAACTTAGACTGTATTTATGAATCTATGTTTATTTTTCATCATTTATATTCCGTGCGTGGTATTATCAGTCACTCGATAGAATTCTGACTTCTTTCTAGGAAAAACTTATATCTCTTCTCTTTTTTTTTTAGTTGTTGGCCTACCACTCACTAAGAGTGAAACCCTATGTGTTCGTTTCCGAAACTCAATTTTTATTCCTGAAATCGACTTATAAACTCGTGACTTGAAAAAATATGTTGAAAGTTTGAAAAAAGAAATATCCGTCTGTACGTATGTGACCAATTTTGTGTAGCTAACTCATCCGAAACGGTAAATACCAGAACCGAATAAAAATTACACATACTTAGAGGGTACCTTAAATTGTGCCTTGGCGTATTTTTTTAATCAATTGGTTACGCCATATCAGAGATATTAATTTTTAGAAAAAAAATTAATAAATGGTTATAGCGTTCAAACCAGCGAACCAAACTCTATAAACTCGACAGTGTACGGACTCCACTCATTAAGGCGAATTTTTTCTTTTTTTTCTTTTTAGTAAATGACTTTTTTGGCTCTGATGATCCGTTTTGGAGTTAATAACATCACCATCCTGGATGCATCCTGTTTTTATACCTCCTTCTTCTAACCTTCATTGTATACATACGAAAGCTAAATCGCAATTTATGAATTCCATAAACGTTAATAATTATTTTCCTCCTACTTTAATATTAGCTACCACACTTTTTAATGTATTGTAGATAGTGAACTGTTATTTCCGGTATTTCTCAGCAGTGGACTGAACCATTACTTTTTCCATAGAATAAAAATGTGTATTTTCTACAGATTTTGGCTTGGCTTGG
The DNA here is from genome assembly GCA_023313115.1 of Rhysida immarginata. NCBI lineage: Eukaryota > Metazoa > Arthropoda > Chilopoda > Scolopendromorpha > Scolopendridae > Rhysida > Rhysida immarginata. The sequence goes on along the minus strand of JAHWFO010062673.1, from coordinate 2,321,922 downwards.
CTTGTTTGGTATTAACGTCCTTTTCAACTGCTATGGTCATTTCAGGACGGCGTTATAGGGGCCGCAAATTTTGCCTCGCAAGGGTTCTTTAACGTGCAGCCGGCAAACGACTACACGGGACCAACGGCTTTACTTCCTTTCCGAAGGAAGTGCGTGATCTCAGGATTTCCCCCTGAAAAATCCTCGTCTTCCTCGGCCGGGATCGAACCCGCGTCCTCGGGCATTAGAGGCGATCACGCAACCACTGAGCCACCGAGGCCGATCCGTAGTCCAGGAGATGTTTTCCATCATTAGTTTTTCTATCTTTTCCTCTATAAGAGGCAATATGTTTTCTGGATCTTGTTGAGAAGTTTCGAACTGATGGGTAAATGTAAAATTTTAAGAGCCTTCTCGGGTTGAGAGACCCATTCAAAATTTCAAAATTCTTGGAAATATAGTTTTGACGTATATCAGGGCTTTTATAGGCCTCGTCGACCTCTCAGAGTGGAGCACCATACCCAAATGAAATAACCGTTTTTTCATTAGGTTTATGGGCAGGAGCGTTTTTCTGCTGTCAGTGTCCTCAATGGCGAATCCGTAAGTTCTTCCGTGAGAGTACTGAGATAGGCTTAATGCATTCATAGCGAAATGGATATGAAAATGTTGTTGCGATACGGCTTTTATCCAGTATCATATACGCAATTTTTCAGCAATAAAATCACAACATTTATATTCAATATCAAGTGATTTTATTCTTCTTTCTCCTTAGATTTTCCCCATTATTCACATGAAAATGGCCCATGTGTTCGTTTCTCGAAAACAAAATTTTTCCCCTCTGAAATCGACTTAAAAACTTATAATTCGAGAAGTTATGTTGAAATTTAAAAAAAATTGGATTTTCGTATTTGACCAATTTTTGTCCAGGTAACTCCTCCGAAACGGCAAATAGCTGAACCAAATTGTGTTTTGACTTATTTTTTATGACAATTGATTATGCCTTTATAGAGATATTAATTTTTTTTAAATAATTAAAAAACAAGTTGAGAATGTGTGCTACCAGAACGATGTTAATTAACAATCACTGAGCTTCGAATTTTATGAGTAATCTGCAACACCCGTTTCACATTCAGCGAGTGCAATCACTGCTGGGGATTACCCAGCACGAAGAGCATTTTGTGTAAAGAACTTGGCGCATTTATTTTCTGCAAAGGTGATGATGGAAACTTTCGATAACATAAAAGAAAGATTGATTTTCTTTGGTACGATTATGAAATATGGCAAAATTTCGCGAGGTTTTAACAAACTTCGCTAGGTGTTTAGGGGTATAAGGGTTGGATTTTGCATGGGAACTTTCTGTTCATTTGGTCTCACTGAACTGCGCTAGGTATTTTTGATTCACCATTTTAGAATCACTCTGTATATTAATAAAAGTTAATTAAATTCTTATCGTAATCCTGAATGCTTTAAATTTTCTGGAAAAGACATCTATTCTTCTTTTTTTTGTTATTATTATTGGTATTTTTTTTGGTCTTTTTTTCTGTGTGAGGACTGATACTTTTAAGGGGGGGGGGGGGGAACGATACTGTTGTCGACGTCAGTTGTTTTGATCTAGTGGACAACAGCCAAAAGCGGATTGTGTGTCTCAAAACAAAATTTTACTCTCAAGATACTATTCGCGGTTGCCATGCAACATCTAAGATGAATTACTGAGGTCGAATCGATCAGTGTATGTTTTACAACTTTCGTTATATCTTCCAGCTGAACACAGGGGATCGCTTCCCTATATAATTTGATCTCAGTCATTACATAGGGTGCCGCTCTGCTTCGTCCCCATCCTTTCCATTTTATCAGATTTTAAATCTTGGGAAATAAAATAATACTCAAGTAATAAAATTCTTCAATCACTGCCCTTTTTTTTCCTTGAGAGAATTAAATTTATTTTCGTTTAAACGTGCAATTCACTTTTCTTTTTCTTTTTCTTTTCTTTTCTTTTTCTTTTCTGTTCTAGGGCAATAGATTATCTTACTATCATTCATAAATATTTTAATATTATACTATTAGATTTCAGTGTACTTATACACGCTTTAATAATATACAGGGTGATCCAAAAGTCAGTAAACTTTTTAAAACCTTATTAAACTATTTACAATAAAACGATGCGGTTTGCACAGAAATGCTCAGAAACACGGGGGATTTTTGTTTATAATGAAAAATATTTATTTTATATTAGTTATATTTTTGACCAAAAGGTGGCGCTAATACAACCTTATCATTAGAGCACTATAATAGCACTATAATCTATTATAGTGCTCTACTTATCATGCGTGAAATAAGCAGATGAGTTACCGTAATTGCGCATTAACTTGGCTCTAAGGATATTATTTTGATGTTGCTTTAAGAAACGCTGTAATATTGAAACACTTTTATTGATTAAAATGAACTATATTATAATTTTATAAGTCCATTAATTCAACTCCAGCACCACCTTTGGGTAAAAAAAACTAACTAATATAAAATAAATATTTTTCATTATAAACAAACATCCCCCGTGTTTCTGAGCATTTCTGTGCAAACCGCGTCGTTTTATTGTAAATAGTTTAATAATTATAAGGTTTTTAAAAGTCTACTGATTTTTGGATCACCCGGTTTTACCATATGTATTCAAGAATACCCAAGAAAAAAATGAAAGTAAACAGTGGTTTTACAATGTACAAAGAATAGCGTAAATATTTCATTTGGGGCAAATACTGAAAGGTTTGCTTTTTATTCAGGGTTTTGATTACTGTGACAATGCCAACATTAAAATAAAAGCTATTTTTGTAGGTTGCAAGTCCATTAAGTTGATAAAGAGTGAACATTTTAATGGTCTTTTTTCGAAGAATAGAGCATTGCTGCGTTTTTAGTTTTATGACTGAGAACTTTTTCAGAAACATTGAACTTTGGACAATACTTCTCTGGAATAAACAGTACGGGACTTCACAGAATGTTGAAAATTCACTCTTTGCACTGACTTTTCTCTGGTCAATGATAAAACTTGGAGAATTTCCATCAAATCATGTGGATAATGGAAGCCATCAGTAAGCCATGTGCCTTTTTTGTCGCCAGAATTTCATTTTCATTACTGCACGGAAGGTGTTTTAATTCCGAATGTGACAAAGCCAGAACAAAAACCAACATAAAATCATTGTTATTTTCGTCATTAACACAAACAATTATTTTAGAAATAACGATTTTCTTTTAGGATGCAGATAAGAAATCAGTGTTGTTTCTCATTCGATGAGTAGCAGTATAGGATTGCCTTCCTCTTGCCCTCAAAAAATAGCAGCTGTACCCATCATTCAATGCGAAGATATTATCCCCTATTGCCTAAGCATTTCTGCTTATTTATCATTTAATTTAATTTAAAAGCAATAATATCAACAACATATCGCATTCTCCCAGTGCCGTAGCTAAAAAAAAGTAGAATTGGGCCCTGGGCAAATTGTACCTCCTTATGCAATAATACAGCCCTGCTGCCCCTCCTCCTTATGCAAGGCCCCTCCGCCGGAGCCCAGGTAGCCCCCTCGCTACGGCTCTGCATGTTCCTTGACAAAAGGCGAAATCGTCGGTATTTGCCCAATGAGCTAGATCAGTGATTCCCAATTATTTTTTATTTTTAAGGCAAGTTACGGACCCCACGCCTTTAAATTTTAGTATCTGCATAGAGGTAATAGTTAGAGGTAGCAATTTCTATGTTTTGAGGAAGGAATATATTGAAAATATAGGTGCGTAAGGTATTTGAGGACAGATTCACGTCAAGAAAGAAAACAGAGATATGAGTCGAGACAATAACTTTATTATCGAAACATATCATGAGCATACACAAGAAACCTTCTTGTTATATAGCTATTCCATGAATCCGCCTTCAGCTCCTATAACTGCTTCAATGCGAGTTCGAAATCGTCGACATGCGCGAATCAAATGGTCATGGTTCATATTGGTCATTACTCGAACAATGGTAGCTTCAATTCATCTTTGGTGTTATGGGAGTTCATTGACCTCTCTCTCCACAATACTCCTTACGTAGTAGACCAACGGATTCAAGTCAGGGGAGTTAGGAGGCCAAAAGTTAGGGGTTACGTGATCATGGAAGTTGTCGGCCATCCATTCCTGTGTCATACAAGACTTTCCCGTGTTTCGTCTGACATAAACTGACCTCTTCGCATAACATACGAGTGATATCTGATGTTTCCATGGACAACATTTCTGATTGTTCCTTCCGACATATGGAGATCTTTGGCAAGTGACCTCATGGATGTTCTGGGATTGTCATCGATGGCCTGCTGCACTTGCTACAGATGATGCCAGAGCGTGAGGCATGCTTTTTACGCTTTGCCACTGGTGCAACATTGCCATCTTCGGTCTCCAACTCCTTCCGCACTTTGTGGACGAATGATCTTGCGACCTTTAGAAATCGTGATATCTCTAAATCGCTGTGCTCTGTCTTTATTGCCACGATTATTGCATGTCTCTTCATGATTGGTGTTACTTGATGGTCCGCCATTTTGCTTTCCGGAAACGGAAAGGACATACAATTTACTATAGTGCAGAAGTAGCCAAACGAAGGTATGTCCTTAAACAGGCTGTATTCATATAAATTATTTCCAGTGGTCCGCGGGCCACCAAATGGAAACTCTGAGCTAAAAATTGATAAATTAAGTTTGAACAGTGAAGTATGACTAAACATTAATAATTAAGATATTTTAAAAAGCAAAAAATAAACTTAAATTAATATTTCATGTTTGTAACATTGAGGTTAATACGATTGCACTCTGCGTCAGTTTCGGCGATAACATTTTTCCGTAGTTTTCGATGTATTCTTGCTATTTATATAATGGCATCTAATTTACAAAAAAGTTGTATGCGTAGATATACAGAGTGTTGCAAAAATACAGGGTGCGGCAGATATTTGAGAACACGTGAGTATGACGTCGTACTATTTAACAATTCCGAACGAGGCAGATAAACATGGCGGATCTAAAGATAACCCAGCAAATGAAGCGACATGCTGCCATCGTCTCCTTGGCTGCAGGATACTCCGACTCCGAGATTGTTGCATTCCTGAAAGTCGCCCGTTCGTTCGTGTTCAAAGTTCGGGGAGAACTGGACGCTGTCGACAATGGAGGAAACGACATTGTCGGCGCTCGGACTGTATCAGGACGCCGGAATTCATCCGTTCTGTCCAAACTGCAATCGATGAGGACCCTGGGAAGTCCATAAGGGCACTCGGGAGGGAGCTGCAGGTTAATGAGGCGAACATTCGACGTGTGGTGCATGAAGACCTCCATTACAAGTCGTATGTGTTGCGGAGGAGACCGTTCATGACTCTGCTCCAAATCATAAGGCCCACAGCATCCAAGCATGGATGACCACGAATCTTCACGACCACATCCCTCCCAACAAGTGGCGCCCCAGCTCCTCTGATCTCAATCCTTTGGACTATTACGTCTGGGGCGTCGTTGAGAGGGAGTCCAACAAGCATCCACACAACACCGTTGAAGCTCTCGGGCCAGCTATTGTGGAGGCAATGGCAGAAATCCAGAAGACCCACCTCATTGCTGCCTGCCAGCGGTTCCGACAGCGTGTGGAGGCTGTCATTGCGGCGGACGGTGGTTTTATTGAATAACAATATGTATTTGTATATTTTATAGTCCTTTGTACAAAAATGTAAATTGTATTAAAGGCTCTGTGTCTGTTCCTTTTACCTGCGGACGTCGTTTTTTCTCAAATATCTGCCGCACCCTGTATACAGGACAGTACTGCTGGGTAGCCTGTCCTCTCGCTTCAGGGGCCGCTTTATAAAATGATAATTGGGAAATTTTATTTTGTTAACCCATTTACGCCGGAATTGGTAAAAATGGAAATTGAGACTTCATATCTTAAATTTTTATTTTGTAGCATGTAAAGACATAAAAAATAATTTACAACGACGTAAAAAATTACAAGAATATAATTAAAAAGGGACTTTAAACTAATAAAATTTAAAAGATTACTAAATAACAAAGCTTCTAACAGTCCAAGTAATCTTAAGTCCACTGTCCCGGCAATAATCTTCACACCTCGTAGAAACGGGCTTCTTTGTTGACTCGGCACTTGTTTAAAAGGTGACAATATGAAATGATAACGATGATAACGATGAAAAATTTTGAATTTTGAAGGTCTTGAAGAATTTGAATTTTGAAATTTAGGTCCGGTCATTTTTGAAACACCCGGTAAATTTAAGATATGAAGTCTCAATTTTCATTTTTACCAATTTCGGCGTAAATGGGTTAACAAAATAAAATTTCCCAATTATCATTTTATGAAGCGGCCCCTAAAGCGAGAGGATGTACTGGCCGCTGAAGCGAGAGGATGTACTGGCCCCTGAAGCGAGAGGATGAAGCGACCTAACAGTACTGTCCTGTATATTTTTGCTACACCCTGTACATTATTTGGCCATTCGTCACCGGACACCCCATACTAATAAATTAAACAAGAGATTTGTATCTTGTAGCGCCGCCTTTCGCCGCAATGACATCCCCAGCCCTTCGAGGAAGATATTCCATTAATTTGAGATATGTGTCGGCGGGAATCTTGCTCCATTCATCCTTCAAATTGTCAAACAGCTCAGTAGTGTTTTTTGGGAGGCATACCCTGGCTCTCAACCGGCGCTCCAATTCGTCCCAAAGGTGTTCAACGGTGTTGCGGTCTGGACTTTGAGCTGGCAGTCAAGTTTCCCCACATCCATTTCCTCAAACCAGGTGTATGGTAGGGAGCATTTTTGGGCCATTACCAAAGTGTTCCCACAATGTTGGTAGCGCAGAATTGTCCAGAACTGTTTGGTACGCTTCGTTATTCATGGTTCCGCAAACAAAAAGATGAAAACATACCACGAAAAGCAGGACCAGACCATGATACCGTCTCTTCCGAATTTCACTGTGGGTACGACACAGTCCTGTAAATATCGTTTGTCGGGCATTCGCTAAACCCACACACGTCCATCGGACCGCCATAATTGGTAGCGGGATTCATCACTCCATAGGATGGTTTTCCATTGTTCAGGATTCCATTGGCGGCGTTCCTTGCACCACTGTAATCGACGGGCCGCATTGAGGGCTGTGATATTTGGCTTGTGAACTGCCGCTCATTCATGAAAACCAAGTGCGACGATCTCCCGCGGACGATACGATCAATTGCATCACTAGTCTGTGCCGATAGAAACTCCTTTGCCAACGTTTTTAACGAAACCTTCAGGTTTGACATCACCACACGTTTCAAGCATCGATGATTTCGATCGGTTGGAGATGTCAATTTCGTCGGTTTACTGGGTCTGGGTTGGCATGTTATAACCCCCCTCTCGCTTCCACTTTAAAATAATTTTACGCACTGTCGAGCAGGATATCTGAAACTTGTTGGATATCTCACGGATCGAATGCCCAAGCCTGTGGGCTCCAATGATCATCTCTCTTTCCTCCGCACTAACAAGAGCCGTACACATAGTTGTACGATGCACTTTTTTTGCGTGCAAGCATATCTTAGCGATAGCGTTGCTTTCAGGTGAAATGGATTCGTGCATTTTATTGAGTAGTGGAAGAAAGAAGTTGAAAGCGCAATAATGCACATACATACCGCTTTAACTAAGGAGTCTTTGTATGGTTATATTTGTTCAAATTTTTTTCGTTTTCTCGGTTTACTTTGAAAGAAACAAAATGTATACTCTGTCCAACGAAAGAAAAACTAGGCGTCTCCAGTTAATTTTACTTAGCAACAATGTCTAACAATTGAAATCGAAAATTTAATTAGAACACACTCAGTTTTTCTTTCGGTGAACAGAGTATAGCATTTTCTTATTTTGCAAGCATCAAACACGTTTTGCGAATGTGGTCGATATCTGCATGCGAATCGATATATCGTGTCAGCAAACTACTTGCACTGATAAAATTCCAATGAAGATGCTAAATTATTTTCAGAATCCGAATTAAAACTTGAGCATTTGCATATCATATCACATTTCAGAACTGGATATCATGTATTCTATATCCAAGCTTTCACGATCTATAATTACACTGAAATTTTTAACCCAAAAATCACCGAAATGTTCAGATTTCCACTGGCGTGCACACTTTTATTGCAAATTTTGCTCTTTTCCAAAAATCACGGAAAAGTGCGGATCTACTTAGAATGGCTTCATATTATTATATACACTCACTCTTCAAAAGTCATGGCACTTGCCGAATAACGTGTTGGGCCCACCTCCGGCCCGGATAACGGCGGCGACCCGTCGTGGAAGAGAGTCTACCAGTCCCCGGAACACATCCACAGGCACTGCAAGCCATGCCGCCTCCACTGCTCTCTATGACGATGCTGCATTTACCAGTTGTGTTGGTGATGAGCTGACAGATCGTTCGATGACGTCCCACAAATTTTCAATGGGATTGCAATCTGGGAAACGTGGAGGCCAAATCATTGTCGTGAAGTCGGTAGCATGTTCCTCCAGCCACTGTCGTGTCACAAGGGCCGTATGTGGAGGCGCATTATCTTGCTGGAAGATGCCGTCGCCCGCGGGTTAAAAACAGTTCATGAAGGGTGCAGGTCGTCCCTAAGTAGGAAGTAGCACGCAGAGTGGATGTCGGATGCAAATGGATTCATTGCATGCCACGAGAAAACAGACCAGTATGGAGCCTTCACCTGCTTGAGTCGTCCCCACCTAGATACAGCTGAAACCGTGACTCGTTTCGGACCAGGCTTCGCCAGTCCTCAGCGATCCAATGTCGATGTTGGTTGGCCCAGGCTAGGCGTTGCCGACGATGTGCAGCTGTCAAGAGTGGCACCTGTCGTGGGCCTCCTGCTCCCAAAGCCTGCAATGGTTCGGCGAATTGTCCACACGGATACATTTGTGGGACGTTCCTGGTTGCACTGCATGGTGATTTGGCCCTTTGTCGCCCTTGGGTCAGCAGTTGCAAGCCGGGTGATCCGGCGAACACCGCTGTCCGACATGGGTTATAACACTAACATGAGTAGATCGCTTATGTGGCCGCCATCTTTGGGGCAATTTGCAGGCGGCGAAAAGTGGAACTAATCTCTATTGTTAGTGTAGGCGCCATTACTGTGGTTGGCAGAACAACATCGCCAGCCAAAGCGCCACTACTATATATCCGCTTTGTCGCCAGCTGAGAAAGCACCCCCCCCCCCCCCAACAACGTCGTGCTTGTAGTCTGAAATTTCTTAAGCAACCTCTCCCAAATTTAGATGCTTTTTAATAAATGCGGTATATAATTTCATAAATACCTCTAAACAATCATTCTGGTATCACTAAAACGAAGGTAACATGGTTGAATCACAGATTACCGAGTAGACAGATGCGACATAAGCCCTTTTTAACATGGGATGATTGGGTGCGCTTTGACGGTCGCGCCCTCAAGTGAAAAAGAGGGGAATTATTTGAGAATGTGTACTCTGCAATGGAAAAACAGTGTATTTGAGTTCCAAAATTTATTGGAAAAAACTAAATGAAAGTAAAAAAATTGATAAGTAGAATGTATTTTAAACCTTTGCTATGTATTTTAATCAATCTTGACTAATATTTCATTCACAATTCATTCATATTTCATCGATAAAATACTCGTCAGGTAAAGAGCATTTCCGTTACGTTGTGGAAAAGTGGAAGGAGCTCTCTCTTCACGCCAGAGCATTCACTTAACAAGTCTGCTACAGAAGATGTTATTTTATAAGCAGTGAGTAAAAAGAAAAATTGAAAGAAAAATCTATGGAAGTTTCAGATAAAATTGAAATATTTTTAGGTAAAAATGTAAAACAGTCTTTGTATTACTACAGGAATATTACTGTAGCAAGAACGGATGAAGATAGGTATACAAAAATTTTGTCTGCTTTCAAGTACAGGGTAGAAATTTCTGTTGAAATTAGATTATTTTTACACCAAATTTTTTAAGTCATTTTCTTTTAATAAGTGTATATTAACATAAATTATTGTTGAAGTATTTTTGTATAATATTACAGCACTAGTTTCTTTATTTATATATATTAAAAGCTAGTAACACATTTATGCGAGTTTCAGGTAAAATTAAAATATTTTTCAAATTGAAATGTAGAAAAAGATAAACAGTATTTTTATTATAAAAGTATATATCGATATTTACAAATGCAGTTGAGCAATAAGAATTTTTTGTAACAAAAAAAATTAAATAATTTTCTTGTTGATTTTATATTAAGATATGAAACAATTATTTTTTATAATATTCCAATAATAATAATAATAATAATAATAATAATAATAATAATAATAATAATCTTTTTTATTATTAATTTTTAAGACTTATCAAGTAAAATGTAAATAAGATTTATAATTATCAAACATTATGTGAATAAATCTTTTATCAATAAAACTAGCTGCTTCAAATTTAGTTTTTTTGGAAGTTGTTTTTCAATTTAAATAAGAAAAAAAATGTAGAGAAAATATGTTATACTGAAAAAACTCACTTTATTTAAAACTATTGCAAGCGAAAAATGTAAAAATTTTCACACACAATAAAAACGGGAAAGCAGACGAAACGTTGTTCCCATGGCACTGCCATGACAACGCGTGGCCTTCGAGATATTAGGCCTCCGCTTCGGGCTTGAAATAGCGTGCCGAGGCAGTTTCAATTTTTGACCGCTAGCTGGCGCTCGTCAGAGATAAACAACTACTTTCTACCTCATCGCTATGCTAATTTATCCGACTTTATCTCGCAAAATTCTGGCTCTCACGACAAAATTAGATCTAATAAAGAAAACTATCTTTCATGGAAATGATTTTATAGGGAAATTCTTATTATATGATCAAATTGACAGTGGAATAAAAATTCTATAAGTAAGAGAAAAAAAAAAAAACCCTACCCTCATCCATCCCTGCCTGTACTTATGGGAGGTTCTCCTTGTTATAAAAGAACATTATCACTTTAAAACTTTAGAGAAAAATCATTACTTAACTGAATTTCCTTTATTCATTTACATTTATGCATATCTTTATGTAATATTGATGAATTTGTCTTTACACCGGTTTATTGTATAATTTTCAGCAAGAGCAAATGACGCGATCCTTATGTGGTCTTGTTTTCATTGCACTGAATGAAATTAATGAAACGAAATTATTCCAACATATTTTTAACATTTTTCAAACATTTTTCACGCTCGCACATTTTAATGAAAACGAATTACTGTTTTGTGTTGTTGGTTTTTCTTTTGAATCGAATTTTAATACAAATCGATCTGCATTTATCATAATGAGCAATATATTCGATGTAAGTGAAAAATCGGTTTAAAATCGGAAATTATTCACACATAAAATATTGAAATAAAATGTTTTATCAAGAACAGATAAAGGGTGGTGGGGGGGGGGGG
>JAHWFO010062673.1:2295811-2310128 GCA_023313115.1 Rhysida immarginata | reverse complement strand
ATAATAATAATAATAATAATAATAATAATAATAATAATAATAATAATCTTTTTTATTATTAATTTTTAAGACTTATCAAGTAAAATGTAAATAAGATTTATAATTATCAAACATTATGTGAATAAATCTTTTATCAATAAAACTAGCTGCTTCAAATTTAGTTTTTTTGGAAGTTGTTTTTCAATTTAAATAAGAAAAAAAATGTAGAGAAAATATGTTATACTGAAAAAACTCACTTTATTTAAAACTATTGCAAGCGAAAAATGTAAAAATTTTCACACACAATAAAAACGGGAAAGCAGACGAAACGTTGTTCCCATGGCACTGCCATGACAACGCGTGGCCTTCGAGATATTAGGCCTCCGCTTCGGGCTTGAAATAGCGTGCCGAGGCAGTTTCAATTTTTGACCGCTAGCTGGCGCTCGTCAGAGATAAACAACTACTTTCTACCTCATCGCTATGCTAATTTATCCGACTTTATCTCGCAAAATTCTGGCTCTCACGACAAAATTAGATCTAATAAAGAAAACTATCTTTCATGGAAATGATTTTATAGGGAAATTCTTATTATATGATCAAATTGACAGTGGAATAAAAATTCTATAAGTAAGAGAAAAAAAAAAAAAACCCTACCCTCATCCATCCCTGCCTGTACTTATGGGAGGTTCTCCTTGTTATAAAAGAACATTATCACTTTAAAACTTTAGAGAAAAATCATTACTTAACTGAATTTCCTTTATTCATTTACATTTATGCATATCTTTATGTAATATTGATGAATTTGTCTTTACACCGGTTTATTGTATAATTTTCAGCAAGAGCAAATGACGCGATCCTTATGTGGTCTTGTTTTCATTGCACTGAATGAAATTAATGAAACGAAATTATTCCAACATATTTTTAACATTTTTCAAACATTTTTCACGCTCGCACATTTTAATGAAAACGAATTACTGTTTTGTGTTGTTGGTTTTTCTTTTGAATCGAATTTTAATACAAATCGATCTGCATTTATCATAATGAGCAATATATTCGATGTAAGTGAAAAATCGGTTTAAAATCGGAAATTATTCACACATAAAATATTGAAATAAAATGTTTTATCAAGAACAGATAAAGGGTGGTGGGGGGGGGGGCGGTATTCACACACGTACCTTCATCTGTTCTTGGTTTATCAATCAATTTAACATAACATACACAATGCTAAACTACTTTTCACCACACGTCATCTGGAATGGTCTGCATAAAACAATCATTGATACGTAGGCCGATTTGAGTCTTCTCGGTGGCCACGGTCTATTGCGTTCAGACTCAAAAAACGTCTCCTGACGTTGGTTAACCGATTTCGAAAAAAAACGATTACACCGATTCGATATCATCAAGAACAGATGAAGAGGGAGGGATAATCATTCGATTACCTACCTCCATCTGTTTTTGATATCGTCTGTACTATTATCGATTTTATTGATACATCCAACAACAGGGTGTTGAATGTACATTCAACTCAAAAAAACAAAACAACTAAATACCTGTTAATGTAGGTTTCGGGCTGATGACAGCATAAAGCGAAATTGGATTTCAATAATTTCAAAATAAAGTACTTTTATTAAATGATTAATTTAATAACACATGGCCTCTGAAAACAAGCATGTTTACACTATAACACTGAATCAGGGGAGTAGTTAATGAAGGCATAGGTGTGCAGTACACGGGCGCAACGAATTAGCACTTTAAAAACAACGAAATATCTCAACGAGAGAATACAAAAATATAAATTACAAATATATATAATCAATGAAAAGCAAAATACAAATTAATAAAAAAAACTGCGTTCGAAGTGTTTGTTTTTCCTCTAAATTCACGAAATAATTTTATCAATGTCTGTAGCTTCCATAGATTAAGCTTGAATCCACCCTTGTTTTATCCCTGATGATCCCCCTCTAGCGTTAAAAAGTTGAACTTCCGCTAGCCGGAGGAAAGCATTGAAATGAGAGGCGATGCGGAGGCCTAATATCTCGAAGGCCACGGACAACGAAACATAGTTCCCCTCTTTTTCACCAGGATCGCTGGCATGCCAAGCGCAACTAAAGCTCCTAATCTAGAGCTTTAAAGCGCAACCGCTCATATCGTCTAATGTCGTATCTGTCTACTCGGTAATCTGTGGTTGAATATCGACATCTTTTATGTATCAACAACCACGATATAAAAGATGACCAGGATTTTTACATGAGAAAAACATTCTAAGACGCAGAAAGATAAAAACACACCTGTGAAAGGTCAGTGGTGAACCTTTAATATATCTATTACTACAATTTAAAGCTGGACAAGAAATCGGCATTGAGTTTTACTGTGTTTGTCTACGCAAACTTCAAACGTAAACATACGATGAAGGCCATTTTTTGCCAACCAAAGCAATGGCCGACAGGCTTTCAAATGGGGACGCGTTGGTGGCGCTGAAAGCAGCTCATGAACAATCTACTCATTTCATATCGTTGTTGTAACCTCGTTGGGTTTACTCTCGATAGACCCTTGCAAAGGTTGTACGGGAAAATTGCAGGGTGTTTGCTACATCTGATATTGAGGCACCCATCCGTCTGGCACCAACAATCATCGCCCGTTCAAATGCGGATAGTTCTCGGCGTTACAATGACTGTGTGATATTAACGAGTCCTGTGCACCTGAATTCCGAGAATGGAAGCAGCGGGATCTGTCTCATTACGGACAGGGAACTTAATTTGAGGGGTTTGGTATGACTTCTGGTGAGTGAGTGTATATTATTTTCTTAATAGATAAGGTCAGAAAGGTGCAGTTTTTAACTCATGACCTCAATAATTCATGAGTTATTCATAATGTATATTTTCATATCATGTCAGAAAATGTTTTGACCACAGAATTGACCTTTAAAATAAAGCGAAAATAAAATGAAGTATTCAATTTAAAATTTTTTAATTTGTCACAAACCGTTACTTTGCGACGAGAATTGAATTAAAGGTGAAAATAGAATTTCAGAATTTAAAAAACATCAAGGAACCCTGAAGTTTGAGTGAACTCCGTTAAGTGCCAAGAAAAATTCTTAACTTTAAGTAGAATGAAATTACAAAAATAACTTATAAAACACGTCCGTTAACGAAACCATTCTCTTAATGGGGGCGATTTGTTCGCTAATTATTAACCCTTTATCCTTATCCCCCAAAAACAAACATGAAAACAAATTTTTGACTGTTTCTTATTATTACTAATCATGACAGATTTACGATTATCATAAAAATAATTTTTATTACATGTAATTATAAGGCATGTTCAAATGAAAGTGATTCAAAGGGCACTGAGACGGATTAAATGAAAGTCTTAATATTTACCTTTGTTTATATGAAAGAAGAACATCTTATAGTCACTATTATAGACGCGCAGTCCTAAAAAAAAATCTCCACCTGCCGCAATACAGGACTCCCACTGGGGCATCAATCGGCTAATACCGTCCGTAAAAAAATCTGTTTTCTGCTGCTCTCTGAACCATGCCTGAACAGCGTCCTTAGCCTCATCATTGGCGAATAGTCAACCTTTCAGTGCCTTCATTAAAGGACCAAATACATGAATATCACATGGTGAGAGGTCCGGGCTATAAGGAGAGTGTGGCAGAACTTTGGTTATTGCTTCCTGCACCAGTCTCGCGACATGTGGCCTAGCATTGTCCTGGAGGAGGATCACCCCATCACTGAGCTTACCAGGACGCTTGTTTTTCACAGCTTGACGCAAGTTCGGCAGTGTCTTGGTGTATGCGATAGCATTAATACGGGTTTTATGTTCCATAAATTCCAAAAGCAGAGGACCGTCGGAATCAAAGAAACACGTAAGCATAACTTTCCCGGCCGAACTTAGCGATTTGAATTTTTTGAGCCGTGGTGACGATGGATGCTTCCACTGCATTGTGGATACCTTCCCGGATAATGGCACCAGATCTCATCTACCGCGATAATCTTCTTCAAAAATGCTTCTCCCTCACGACTGTAACGTTCCAGATGATCCAAACAGCAGCCGAAATGCAGCCCTTTCTGCCCTTCCGTGAGCATTCGGGGTACCCACTACAGCATATGCGGAACCAATACTGACGTTGTGATCCTTCGCCTGTCCTCATGAAGTGACTTATCCATGTCTGTCTTCAATTGATCGGTGATGACCACGTTTGCTTGGTGGTTTATCAGCCGTTCCCACACGACCATCATGGAACATTTTGGCCCAACGCGCCACGGTTACTTTCGAGACAGATGCTTGTCCATAAACATTTAACATCCGAGCATGAATGTCAACTGGTGGAATGTCCTCAGCTGTCACAAACATTATCACCGCTCGTTGGTCAGTTTTGGAAGGAAATTTAATAGGAGGGTCCATTGTAACACAAACAAAATACGAGTATAAGCCTAACGTAACTTCCCACAGCAGTGCTTATCAGAACAAGCAGACGATACGTCAACAATCACCCGCTTGCCTCGTGCCTGCGCACTCACGTGCTCGCGCGCTACAGCCCAAATCACTTTCATTTGAACATGCCTTATATTTGTTAATGTATTGTTGCCATTATGGCAAAAAACTATTTGTATATCACATTATACAAATGGCTTAATTTCATACAAACGTCATGACTGATGAGACCATACAGAGTACTGAGAGTACCATACAAAAGTCATGACTGATGGCAAATGTTGATGGCAACATTATCGATAAAGGGCTACACTCTTTTAAACAGTGTTTTTACACAGAAATAAAAATTTGCTCTATTGGCAAATGACGAAACACGTTATCATATTTGAAGATTAAATTTTTGGAATCAACCTAGATTCAATGCTACATTCGTCTTATCGTACTATACTCTTATAAGAAACAAAATTATTTGGCCGTTCAATAAAAATATAAATCGACTTTACTTTTGCATCACTCTTTTTGAGTAACCATGTACATGATATACAGTATGTTAAAATTATATTTTTTTTTTTACTTCCTGTTCATCATCAGATTCATTCTTTTATTACTCTGATTATCATTATTAGTCCTTGTCTTTTACAAACAGATCTTGTCTTCATCATTAATAGATTTTGTGTTTTAACAATTTTGGTACTAATTAATTTTATTTCTATATTTGTTTATTTTATATATAATTTCATTAACCCCATTTTCGGGCCTCGGCCTGATGGGGAACAACATTGGGATTTTCCCTTCAGTTTATCTGGTAGGATTCTCGTGCTGTTTATTATTATTATTATTATTATTATTATTATTATTATTATTATTATTAAAATGATTGAATCCCATCAGGGATTTTTTTATTACATCAAACATCAAAATATTAGAGATCTGTTTCGTTTTGCCTGATTTGTCGGTGCCTAATATAATCCAAGGTGATTATGTTACGTGATGTAAATGTACCAAATTATTTTACACATTTTACACTTGGATCACATATTTAAATATTTTATTTTTCTCATATTTTCATTTTCTCTCACACGCAGCAGGAAAAAAAACCGCATTTTCAGCAGGAAAAAGCCCACCCTCTTCGGGTGTCAAAATTGCAGCCCGTAGCGGATTGAAAATGTGCGTTGCAGCTAGAATATAGAATATAATTTTTAATATAAAATCATGGGCATCTTTTTTGAATTTGACACTACTGCTCAATACCGCCCTCTTTTGTGAGTTGATGCGTTTGCTTCTATTTTCTGATTTTTTTTTGAGAAATCGGATAGTCGACCATTTTCTTGGAGCATCCGAAAATATTCATTTTTTTTTATTCATCATCATTTGAAATTCGTTGTGATCGATTTTATTGAAAAGTCGATGCTTCTGAATTGTAACGCTTTTCTCCCACTTCGCCACTGCTCTCACTAGTCATGGAGCTTGTGTTGTATCTCCGTGATCATCAGGCTGCTTCTAAAAAAAATCAAAAAAATCATATCAATCGCCCGATAGGTGAAAAATGGTTTTATTCACCCACTGTATATTGTATCACTTATTATATGCTGAAAAGCATATATTGGTTTCGCTCTGTTTGTGTGTCTGTCTGTCTGTCTGTCTGTCCGTCCGTCTGTCTGTCTGTCCGTCCGTCCGTCCGTCCGTCTGTATGTCCGACGATTTCTCGAGAATGCTTTTACTTTTTCAAGTTCTTTTTTCGCTGTTCGATAGAGACCCTTCCTGAGCTCACCTGATTAGTTTGTGATTGAAATCGGCCTACCAGTCACGTGATTATTGAGGCCCAACCCCCCCCCCCATTAAATTTTTTTATTGGCAATATAAGGCATGTAATATGTCATTCGAACGGGAATGACGAGCATAAGACGAATATGACATTCTTTTTGATTTTCGAAATGCCGCATTCGAGAAAATGACCCCCAAAAGAGTGTCTCAACGACCCCTTATTACGAGTTTTAGCTAAAGCTATATATAAGAATCCAAGCTTAATCGGTACCTTTTTGTGTCAGGCCAGCCATCGTTGCACGATAACGTGAAAATGGAAGAACTTAACTGCGACATAGGTACTTTTGATGAGCTCTCGGGGACCCCTTCAAGCACGTGCACAAATGTTAAGAATATGAACTTAGGGCATGTAATATATCAGTCGATTCCTACTGACGAGTCGCAAGTGAATACAGTGTTACTTTTTTGATTATCATTTAAGCATTGTTGATGGCAGCTTGGAGCACGTGCTCATTTCGTTTTAAAATTCAGTGCTGTTAGGCCTATGGTTAAAATGACTAAATAATGTTAGGCTTATTGTTAAAATGACTATATAATGTTAGGCCTATTGTTAAAAATAGCTAAATGTTAGGCTTATTGCTAAAAATGGCTAAATGTTAGGCCTACTGTTAAAAATGGCTAAATAAATATTAGGCCTTTAGTTAAAATGACTATATAATGTTAGGCCTATAGTTAAAATGACTATATAATGTTAGGCCTATTGTTAAAAATAGCTAAATGTTAGGCTTATTGCTAAAAATGGCTAAATGTTAGGCCTACTGTTAAAAATGGCTAAATGTTAGGCCTATTATTAAAAATGGCTAATTAATGTTAGGCCTATAGTTAAAAATGGCTAAATAAATATTAGGCCTATAGTCAAAATGACTATATAATGTTAGGCCTATTGTTAAAATGACTATATAATATTAGGCCTATTGTTAAAAATGGCTAATTAATGTTAGGCCTATTGTTAAAATGGCTAATTAACGTTAGGCCTATAGTTATAAATGGCTAATTAATGTTAGGCCTATTGTTAAAATGGCTAATTAACGTTAGGCCTATAGTTAAAAATGGCTAATTAATGTTAGGCCTATAGTTAAAATGACTATATAATGTTAGGCCTATTATTAAAACTGGCTAATTAATGTTAGGCCTATTATTAAAAATGGCTAATTAATGTTAGGCCTATTATTAAAAATGGCTAATTAATGTTAGGCCTATAGTTAAAATGATTGTATAATGTTAGTCCTATTGTTAAAATCACTTTATAATGTTAGGCCTATTGTTAACAATGACTAATTAATGTTAGGCCTATTGTTAAAAATGGCTAAATAATATTAGGCCCATTGTTAAAAATGGCTAATTAAAGTTAGGCCTATATTTAAAAATGATGTGAGTATGGATAGAATCAAAGGTATTCCATTGTTTATTAAAACCAACTGCAAGTAAAACTGATATATTGAAATTTAAAATCACATCTGCGTCACAGGTAAAGCTTCTTGGAATGCTTACAAGATTTTTCCCGACAATGCTTTGCAACAATGATTAAGAAGGGATGAATAGCTCTAGCAGTGGAAAGATCATAGGCGAAGTAGTTGAAAACATTTAGACGTGCGAGCATTTCATTTCTCATTTCGCGCGTGTTTGGAAAGATTCGTGTGAAGGCTGCAATCGAATACGTAAATTGACATTCGCCGTTTTTGTATATAAAATATGACTGTAATATTAAACAACAAATATTTATATTCTTCTTTTCAGCATATTTGAAAATCGTTTTACGAGTTATATTCTTGTTGTAGTTTGAAATTAAGCTCACAGGGCCGTGGTTTAAGAGCAACTTCTTACAATTTTGGTAGCAGGCTTCAGGAATTTTCTTCAATTCTTCCCAAAAAACGTTAATGAATTTAGCCAAACATATTGGGAGATGTGGTATAGTCCGCAGTGACCGTACCGATTTATCTCCCGGGCGTTTAATGGCACTCGTCTATCGGGACTCTGCGCAGCCAATCCATTTCTTCAAACCGTGTCTCTTCAGACTACTCCTGTATATACCTTAATATATGGAGTAGATAAAGGCATGGTCCAATCCCAAACTGTTGCCACAAAGTTGACAGTGCAGAAATGTCCAAAATACAGAGGTAAGTTGCAGACACTATAGTTCCTGCAGGAACAAGTTGGTCCAACCAAAAGCCATGAAAATGAGCCGCCTTACTATGATACCACCTCATCCAAACTTCACAATGATTACATTCAGGCATGAAGCGTTCACCAGGCACTCTACAGACTCAAGCTCAGATTGCCCGATATGTGCCGAGATTTGTTGCTTCTATAAGTCGCTTCGCGTTGATTCTTTTGACGTAGCGAATATTGTTAGCATTGACTTTACTTGAAATGGTATATTGTTTCAGCTGAAGACCTCCGATTATATTGTGTTATATGTGCTAGGACTCGACGATCTCTATCATTTTCTTTGGCCTCCACTCTGGCCTACCACAGTTTCACTGAAGCTGCTCCTTGAGATTACCACTTGGCAATAATGTCACTTGCAATAGAACGAGTATTCGTAGAATGACAGAAACCATACATACAGATTTGCTGCGCATCAGGGCCGCCGAGAGCATAACAAGGTCCCGATGCAACCTTTAATAATCTCCCCTTTCCTGGGTCCCCTTTGAGCTCCATGGGGCCCAGAACAATGTACGGAACAAGTTTGTGAAAGAGCCTTAAAGAGACAACTGCATAAAACGGACATTTGGTGCAGTTTACCTCGCCAGCGTCCGATGCTCACTCCAGTTCACAAGAAAGCTCGTGTACAGTGGTGCAAATGATATCAGAACTGGACTGGAAACTCGTGATTTCTTTTTTAAATTCATTGTCATCCAGAGCCTGTATGGCCTGAGGCCGACGAGTTGGGTCTCTGGATGGACCTGGATTAACGATTGATGGTTACAGAAGCCGGGGGGAGGGGGTGGAGATCGTAAGTCACTGATGAGTCGCCCATCCAGTGACTAGCCGTGCCTGATGTTCTTTAACTCTCACAGAAGTTATGTTTCAGTGAAAGCCCACCAGGCCACAGCCTCCCCCACGGTCGGATGAATCAAAGCTTTGTCTTTATTCGAATGACGCTCGACGTTGTAGCATAGAAGAAGCAATGAAGCCTTCACCCTGATTGTGTACAAGGCAGGGTGATGGCTCTGATGCTGTTCCAGTACAATGAACAGGAACCTCTCGTTGAAATTAGCACCAAACTTAACCAGCATAACTGTTGTGACATTCTGGGTGGACAACTCCTGCTTATTGTAGATCACGTCAAGAATGTTTATGATCTGGACGATGTTTGTATCAAGGCGATAACTGCAGGGTTCACAGGGCTATATCAATGGAAGGGGTAGTTCGACAAGCATGATCAGACCGCACAGCACCTCGATTGGATCGCCAAATCACCAGATCTGATTCCAATAGAGAATGTATGACCACCTGGAGCAACATGTTAGCGGAAGAATCGCTACCCGACTAACATCGCCGGAATAAATTGTATCCATCATGGTTGGAGATAGATAGAACTATCTAAAGACACTCGTACACTCAATGCCCAAGCGCAATAAAGCTATAAATAAAGTATAATTAAAGCGAAGAGATGTGCAACGCACTATTAACTGTAGATGACTAATTTATTGTCCGGTGTGCTTATTTTTAATATTACGTATATCCTCGAGAAAGCCTTAAAGTGAATAAATAGCCTGTTATCTAATGTTCTGTTCTTAAAAATTATTTTGCCCATCTCGACCATTTTTTGACTGAGACATTGGGGCATGGAACAAAATTGGACCCTCGTGGATGAACTCATTGTAAACTCGAAAATAATGAATAGTTACATGTAAAAATGTAAAATCAACTCTAAGAGAAGATAATAACATACTGAAGATATACTTCAAACAATTCGTGAATACAAAGAGAAAAGGGAAGGAAAAATCCGCGACCTGGACTCAGTCGGGGCTGCTCTGCCAATTGAGCCTACTTGTGACTTCAAGTACATTGTAACAGTTTGGTGATTCATTGTCCGCGATAGCTCATTTGGTTAGAGCGTTGCCAGCGATAGGCAAGGTCCCTAGTTCGAGTCCAGGTCGCGGAATTTTTCCTTCCCTTTTCTCTTTGTATTCATGTAAAATTAAGTTTGATTTTCTAGACTGAATTTTGTACATTTGAACATAAGGGAGTGTACGTATTGAAGTTAATCCATTTACCGTCATTATTAGATTAGTCGTTAACTTAGAATCCCTTTTAACCAATTACTTCCTAAAACGCAATGTGCGAGATTTAAAAAAAGAGTTGAATCAATTCTTCTATTAGAGTTGAATGAACTAGAATACATTCGGTCCAATTTAATCTAATTGCGCCAGGAAAGAAAATGGCAATACTTCTCTATTAAGGAATATACAAGGTGATTATAATTAAAGTCCCTTTGTAAAAATGCTATAAAAAAACAACCATGAGTCCGAATGACTTCAAATTTGGACTGAGCATTCTTGAAGAAGGGGCATTTGATATGGGATAAGAAAAAAATAGTTCCAAAATTTATCACTAGATGGCGCTGTAAGCGGCATAACGGAAGCGGATTCAGCTAGAAGTGACATTTTGAATTGAAATACGACGGCTTTGGCATGAGTTGTTTATGGCATGATGTTTTTACATTAAAGTTGGTCAAGGAATGCAATTGACACTAAAACAAGTTAAACATGATTTTTTTTTTATTATACAGTACAGTATTAGCAAAAAATCAACTGTACCGGTCAATGAACATGATTGCTTCGGGTTTGATGATGGAAAACATGACTTTCAAGTCATTTAACAGTTGTGGCACTGTTAGTGCAAAGCCCATCCACCACGGCAAGGTCGTACCACATCGGATGGGAAAAATCGGTTTTTAATTGTCCTTGGGCCAAAAACCGCATAAAAAGCAACAATGGAAACGCCTATTAATTATCTCGGGACTTGCGCAAGACATGTTCAATATGCTGTCCACCATTTTCCTCCACAAGTTTTAACCGATAAACAGCATGTTCCACAACAGACCGGAGTGTCTCCGGGGTCACGTTGTGAACGTGGTGGGTAATCCGAGCCTTCAATTCCGCTAAATTTGCAACTGGGCCACTGAACACATGATTTTTAAGGTAACCCCAGAGCCAGAAGTCACAAGGATTGAGGTCCGGTGATCTTGCAGGCCAGGCTCTCGGAAAATGACGGCTGATAATTCTATCATCTCCGAAATGTGTCTTCAGCAGTTGCTTCACTGGCTTTGCAGTGTGCGGAGGAGCGCCATCTTGCATGAAAATTATTCTATCCACGCATGCATGCTGTTGAAGTGTTGGAATTACCTGGTTGCGTAAAAGACACGCATACCGTTGACCATTGACTGTATAGGTAACGGGACCCGCAGGACCCACTTCCTCGAAAAAAAATGGCCCTATAATCAATGATGCTGTCATCCCGCACCACACAGTTACCTTTGCAGAATGAAGCGGTATTGAAACACATGCGAAAGGATTTTCCATTGCCCATATCCTGCAATTTTGTGTATTGACAACGCCGTGGAGATAAAAATGGGCTTCGTCTGTCCACAAGATGTTCCATGGCCATTCATTGTCCACTTCCATGCGAGCTAGAAATTCTAAAGCAAACGTGTGTCTAATTGGCAGGTCAGCA
Source organism: Rhysida immarginata (assembly GCA_023313115.1). Classification (NCBI taxonomy): domain Eukaryota; kingdom Metazoa; phylum Arthropoda; class Chilopoda; order Scolopendromorpha; family Scolopendridae; genus Rhysida; species Rhysida immarginata. The sequence goes on along the minus strand of JAHWFO010062673.1, from coordinate 2,298,203 downwards.
GGAAGTAACTCCTGAACATGGGTAATTTTATAGGGATAACAATGCAGGATATTGCGTAAAATTTTATTGACCGTGCTCACAGGCATGTCTAAAGTTCGGGCAATTCCCCGTGCACTGCACGTTTGCACACCACTGTTCGACCCTTCCTCTAATGCTTCAGCCACATCTTCTACTGACGTCAAAGCAACTGCTTTCCTCCCTCTGCCAGATTTCACTGCAAAAGAACCTGTCGCTTCGAATTTTTTAATCATACACCTCAGAGCCTTTGCAGACATCGGACCACATCCTTTTTTCATTCCCTTTAATACCCGAAATTTCTTTAAAGCTGCTATGGCAGAGTCGCCATTCTTGTAAAAGAGCTTCACAAGCAGAGCGCGATCCTTCATTGACAGACCCATGGCAAGCTGCTGAGATACAAATATGACGAGAACGCCATGAGGCCTGCGTTTTTATAACACATGCAATGTCTCATGCGCATGCGTATCTTTCAATTTGCATAGTACAAATCCTCCTAGGCATAATATGCCGCTTACAGCGCCATCTAGTGATAAATTTTGGAACTATTTTTTTTCTTATCCATATCAAATGCCCCTTCTTCAAGAATGCTCAGTCCAAATTTGAAGTCATTCGGACTCATGGTTGTTTTTTTATAGCATTTTTACAAAGGGACTTTAATTATAATCACCTTGTAGATTTAAAATTTCACTGGATATGAGAATGCCTTTAATGCTTTCAAGTGATAACTAAATCTGTTGCTGCAACATGGAGAGAAAATCGAGTTTAAACAGTATCGAGTCTGTCTCTACTTGTCCTTCAAATAAGAATAATTTTGGAGTAAAGCTTTATCGCATAATTCCGTGTTAGTCCTATAAATAGAATTTTATCAGCTTCACTAAGTAAAGGGATTGCTACGGCTTCAACGTTTGTCCACTAAATTAATAAAAAGCATCTTAATGGCGGAATATTTAAAGAAATAATGAATTGACGAAGACGAAATAAGTACAAGCTTTCTCTGCAACTTTTATTGCAGATGTGATACGAAAAATTACAAAAATACTATTGAACTATCCTTTTAAACAAAGAAAGCTTTAAATATGAATTTCTAAATGCAAACTTTCTTGTATATAGGTGCATACCTAAGTGCTCTACAAAAAGTACCATTTGTACAAGTGTAGTACATATAGGGAGTGACTCGGCTGGCATTGCAGTTGCACCCAATCTCTCCTTAGAGCATGATTAGAAAACAAAATAATAGATAAAATAAGTTTGAGAGGAAGTTGGAGAGGTGTTTGATAAATAGAAGTTGTTTTTCTTCACGCAGTTAGATAAAGACCTTTAATTTTATCTTCGTAGACATCGCAATAACGTGAGGCGACTCCAAAGCTTCGAATGTTCTCCAAGACGTTGGATGGCGCTGTAGGAGGTGAAGAGGATACCCAATAGCTACGTTTCGCTAAAATAACAAGAGGAAATTCCAAACCATAATAAAGTCTGCTTTAATTGGAGAAGAAATCAGAAAGGAAGCTTTCCTATATAATTTTGAATTAGATTACTAGTTATTTTCCAGAATAAGGTCGATAACACTGGCTACTAAACTGTGTAAGTGGACAAAAGAAGAAGTTTGAAGATACAAAAAGATGTTGAGAGCCAAAGGAAGAGTATCAATTCGTGATAAATTTTTCAGCACTGTAATATGATAAGATTTAGTTTATAAAGAAATATTTTTCTAATTTTTAAGTAGATTAAATACTCTCGGTCCACATTTTTGATAAGCTCCTAATTTACTTTTACTATTAACTTATACTAAAAGTCTTTGCAAAGCTTCTATGTCCTTCAAAAAGTTATTCATCTTGATTTATTAAATATTAAATAGGAAGGCATTTTATAAATTGAGTTTTGCAGCAGAAGGTTTATTTAGAGGTTATTGTATAACATACCGTTTGTTTCCAAAAGTAAAGCTATCCATAAACAAACTTCTGTATATTAAATCAAGAAGTTGTCTGCTTGTTTTCGGAATCATAATCGATTTCTTTATCTAACTTTCTCCGTTTCAAAAGAAAATAAAGAGATCTATGAAATATATGCAAAATGATGTTTATTTTATGCTTTCTCTTGTCAGTAGTCAAAATGACATTACATATTCTTTTTTCTTTTTTGCTTACGTTAGATAACATGAGAACGCCTTTAGAAAGAATGGGGGTTTTTAGCTGTCTTATGCTTAGATAGCAAAACAGTAATGAATGCGAATGCTGATGAGCCCTCTTTTGTTTGTTTGATTTATGGAATATCAATTATAATTTAATGAAATTTATTGAAGCCTTGAGTATATAACGGAAGAAATATGCAATATTTACCGACCGGTATCGGCGTTTATTTCAGGCTTTATCTAGTA